>QLOO01003231.1:1878-18813 GCA_003313855.1 Suillus sp. MG131 | reverse complement strand
ATGGTGACTGTGAACGTACTTTACACTATGTAAAATCATGGCAGAAGCAATGGTAAACAATACAAGAAACAATGAACCCCAGCATGAAGTACAGGTCAACTTAAACAACGACGAAATTGTAGAGACAATGTAATATCCCAACGCAACATATCCACCGACGTAGAATTGCAAACACAATCAAGGCTAGAATGTAGCTGTGAAATTGCGATAGGTCTCCTGCCCAATCACTCCTTCGCTTTCAACCTCAGTCTGTAGGGGTGGCATTTTCTCCCTCTTGAACGTCATAATTTTTTGAAGTCGAGCACGCCAGTTGGTGATTACCTCGACTTCCTTGGTGTCTCGCTCTGTGCGTTCAAATACAGACGCAAAACAATCCGCCAGTAAGCTGAGTTGCCTGACCAGCAAAGGAAGTTGTTCCGCCGATATGAGCTTGAAGTCACCGACAGGTGTAAAGTCACTCATGCCAGAGGCACGTTGAATAGTGACCTTGAAATACTCGTTTTCGTGGATGTTATTAGAGAAGGCAGCGATTGCTCCAAGGGAATGGGGTTCGATGACGATGTTCACGAATTGGAACTGAGTAGCAAGTGTGTCGAACCGATAGGGAATTCCAGAGTCATTCCACACGATTCGAACATAATCATTTCCAATATGACGTTTTTTGTCGACGCAGTACTTGTCGTCAGGTTTGGAAGGCATCATTGTAGCGGTGTGATAAAGGACCTGGCCTATGTCATCCCACCATGCATAGGCGTATTCGCCGTCTTCGTCCGGGCTGAGCCCACCTGCATAAATGTCAACTTGACCTCGAAGATTGATGAGTCTGCCAATGCCTTCGAGGAACCTTGTATACGCAGGCGACCCATGGGTGTTTCGTAAAATATCAAGCTCATGTGTCTGGCCAGGTGCAACGTACATGATTCCCACTTTATGGGTATCAATTACAGGAATCTGATCCAACGACCGGAAGAGAGCCGGAAGCAACGCTGCATCGACCATCCGATGGCAAGCGGGTTGGTTCACCCTAACAGGGTAAGGAGAAAGCTGGAGAGCGAAGAAACCGGGATCGATGGCGACGTATTTTCGACGTTGAGAGGGGGCAGTATTACTCCACACATAGCCAGTGATTGGATCCGGCACTGGTGGGGCAATTCCACCGTCATCCGCTACGACAACAGTCTTGATCGTGTCCTAATATAGATGAGCCCATTAGCTTGTGAACGAGAGTTCCGACTTACACTGCAAGGATTCGTTTCCAACGATCGATCGTCACCCACATCGAGGCGTTCAGGGCGCGGAACATCGCGCTCCATCATCATACCCGCAGCCACAGAAACCATATCAGGATCGACATCACCGGGCCCAACTAAGGGTATATTTTCTAGCTTGCAAAGGAACCTAGTCAACCCAGAAGGGCGGCGAGATAGGACTTCAATCCAACCGAGACGAGCCAAAGAGCGGATGGTGATAACAGAGTTACCCAATAGCCATGTCTTTTCACTGACAGCAGGGTCTGGGGACGCCAGATTATTTGGGTTCATCACAATCTCACTCAGCGTCGAATGAGCGGGTCGTGGATCGGCGCTGGCGTATGCGTATCGCGCCAGCCAGTCGAAGCATACTTCGGTGGGTTCGTCAATATCATCCTTTCCCTCGTTCGCTAGTAGCAACTGGCGAGTGATATATGAAATATGCCGAGGACGATGTGGAAGCTTGACTGCCAAGAACCAAACGTATACCACGTAGAACGAAATCGTCCGAACGTACTGAGACATTGCCCACGAGATCGCAGGCGTTGCACCAGGGCGATTGTGATGCTGAAGGTATTGTAGCGCAACACCAAACACCATTTTGAAGTCTTCTTCTCGAAGATTAGCATGTAGCGCGCGGATGGAGCCGACGATGGAGAGGAAACTGAGGATATGGACAGCCATGTCTGGGTTGGACATGATCTGCGACAGCTTCTCCAAGATTGATGGTAAAGCCCTCTTGAGCGAAGACAGAAGCTCGAAGGCACATAACGTCAGAGCCTGCAGACAGCAGATGATGGTTGCAGGCTGACTATCCAACCCTCCTCGGAGCACATTAATAATAGCGTATTGCAACGGTGCATTAAAGTGCCGTCGATAGCTGATGAGGACGGTGAGTGTGTGAAATGCCAACCCATGAGCGTCGCGAGGTTTGAGACCCAGAGGCCAGCGATCAATACTGAATGCTAATTCGCCGCTTGCCAATCCCGAACAGAGGGACGTCAGCAAATTTGCGATCGTCTCGCGACACTTGGGGCCGCAAAACAGGTGTTTGTTTGCGAGTTGGACAGGAAGATGACAGAGTACGTAGGAGAGGATTTCCCAATTTTTCTCTTTCTCTAGCACGTTGAAGATTGCAGACAAATAAGAGTCAACGCGTAGGACACCAATAGACTCGGATACTGGATCATATGAAAATATGCCCTCGCTTGGATTGTCTGGGTCTATCGAAGTGAATGGAAGAGATTCGGGAAATTGCCAGAGGGTCTCCCGCGTTTTTACCTGATTTGCACTGGGCGATGGCGTTGGCAGTGGTGCTCTCGACCGACTGCGACTGCCTGTCGACTGATTTGGCCTGATTCCTCTCCCACGAGATGCTCGTCTACCATCACGCTCCTGAGTACCTCGAGGCTGCGGTTTGCGCACATGAGACTCATCGTTGTTCAAGTCACCAGAACTAGTCCTCTCATCTTCTGACTGCTGTGCCTGTCCAAAAAGAGATGGCTCTGATATCCGGCCAATCAGCGATGCCAAAGTCATGATATTGCCATCCGGGTCATGATGGGCGTCAACGAAATAAAGGCGGTGGTCCCTATCGGCACGGATTCGCATAGTGAACTGGAGAACAGTGAGACGAGTGCGGGGGGATTTTGCCTGGCCAATGAGCTGAACCAAAATATCAAATATCTGGCCCGCTAAAACGACGTTGTGCTGGAGTAGTGCGTGAGGAGTGAATGCGAGTTGGCTGAATATCGAAACCAACGACACTACTGCCACAGCTGCACGAGGCAATATTGGCTCTGATGAAGGGGAAGTGACTAATGGAGGGCGGGTACTCTCATGTTCTTGAGAGTGTTGGGACTGGGAGCGAGAACCCGCAAGGGATGATAAAATTGACATGACAGAGGGCATATTCGAATCTTTGTCTCTCGTATTTCCGCTGCGGTGCTCTGATTGCTTTCGTGAGAGCATAGGAGTTACAACAGCAGAAGCACTGTTGGAGGAAAATGCAGGTGACGCTGGCGTGCCAGAATTGTTGGCACATCCAGTGTCATCGTCATCCTCTTGGACTCCCCCTTCGACCGCAACAGCTGTCAAAAGGTCTATCAACTCCCGTAAAGGTGCAAAGAGAGTCGGAGTCTCGGGCTCTGAAGATGGGGCCGCCGATGCTGATGCAGTATGCGCCTCTACTGCACGAAGGACTACTTCATCGCCCAATATCCTCCATGCCACGCTGCTGTCGAATGTCAGGTCTTCCTGCGGGTTCTCTGCCTGCGTCCGACAAAAATCGAAAACTAGGTCTGCCAAGGACTTCCTGTAGCTATGCATATCCTTGAGAGAGTCGTAAACGGATCGTAATGCCTTCATGATTTCCAACCGCGTTAGCGCTCGTGTAGGAGCAAACAGAGTGGGATTTGAAAGAATGTCCTCCCAGCTCTTCAACCAATCCGGTGATGCAGGTGACAGATCATGTTGTTCAAACATCATACTTGGGAGTTTGGCAGTGTCTGCATCGGTAAGATGGTCCGCAATAAAGAAGAGTGTGGTGGACAGCAGAGGAATCATGTATGTTGAGTGGTCTCGGGCTAGCAAGGATGAAAGCGTGCGTAAGAATGGCGTAGGAGCCTCGGCAGGCTGGTCTAGTGGTAGGATCAGAGGCGCTCCATCCGTGGTCCTGCGAAATTAGTTGGAGTGTACGAACCTGCCCGTAAAACGAGCAACATACCTGATCGGACGAACAAAACTGGCAAGCTGGCGAAGAGTTGCTCCTGCAACGTACGCCTCTTCATCGTCCATATCAACACCATCCTCTCTCTCGTCAAATTCTTGAAAGATATCTCTCATGGTGCATGCCGCTTCATCCATTATCTTGTCCTTCTCCATGTCATAAACCTCTCCAGTATCCGTTGGCGTAAATTTGACCCAAGCTTCAACCGATTTGCAGAGCAATCTTCCGAGCCTTGTATGGTCCCATCCAGATATATCATCCTTTGACCATGCCCGTTCCATAAGATCTTTTTCGAGATCCTTGTGTCCGGGAGCGCCTGGAGCGGAGTATGAGACGGAAGTCAGTCTACAAATGTATGCGCGAGCCATTTTTGTGCATAGTCCTTGGCGAATGATGTTTCTCAGTGTTCTGTGCGCACCAAGAGCGATGACTGGAGCGATGTGAAGGTCCTTCCCAACATCGGTAGGAGGAAGAAGGTGTCGTTTGAGTATTGCCATGCACGAACTACCGTATGGCCCGGAAAACAACACGTTCAAAGATTTTTGAATCCTGTCCTCTAAGCTAGTTGGCACATGAGTGCGACCTGTCATTATGGATACACGGGGTAAAGGGGAAGCAAAGAAGGCCAGCGCGCGTAAGAGCACGGGAAGAATGAGCGTCAAGAATTTTGGCGCAAGCGCTTTGAGCTGCGAACTGAGGTGGTCTAGATAGATGACGACCATCAATTCTGCTGGGTGTTTTCGAGAAGGTAATTGTGGGGAAGAGATGGAACGGATTGATATGGATGATGGATGACGTCTGTGAGCCGCAGCAGTCGTTTTTGCGCCGACGGGTTGATCAGTGTGAGCGGCGAGAGGTGGTGAGGATAAGGGATCAACAGCAGGACTTATGGGGGGTACTGTCAACGCCCGGCCAAGAAGGCCAGCATAGAACTGAAGGACACTGGCGAGGTCACCTTCAGATACACGAGCCGCGGATTCCGGTTGCTCCAGTACAGAAGATAGGAAGGTAGCCAAAAGCTCAACGTGTCGCTCACGATCACTAGAATCGGGGGCGTCGCCCGACATGTAAGCATCAAAGGCGCCTTCTGTCCATGTCCTGAGCAAGCCAAGTAATGGAATTTCGATACCAATGACTTCGGTTCCCCCTCTTGTGAGAGCTCGTAGAGCCCGCAGTCGAGGCTCCCCTACATCGGCAGCCCAGACGGTATGCAAGAATAGCGAGAAGTACTGAAGGATATCTGTTGTACCCAGGTGGCCGTCAAATCTCTCCCAGAAAGTTGCCATGATTTCATATCCTGCTGCCTGCAGCGAAGAAGGCGAATCGTGACCGCATAGTGCAGCCCACACTGGATTCAGCACGGATGGTCGAGGCAGCGGTGATTGTGATGTTATTAGAGTAGCCAAGGAGCGTGCATGTGTGAGACTCGGAACTGCAGGGGGAGTCAGCGCCTCAACGAGGGCATCGAAGGTCAACGGCTGTGTCTGAGGCTGGACGGTGGTAGATACGGTGTCGGGTTTGCGCCGCCACGGAAACGGGGCAAAGGCTGTCGTGTTTGACCGTTGTCTGAACCGGGGGTTGGCATCTGCATCCGGTTGCTGACGAGACATGTACGATGGTACTTTATGGGTTTCAATTAAGCCAATCTGCAGGATGTGTGATGCATAACGTACCTTCCACCCTAGATCCGACTCGGAGTCGTCAAGTCTGGCTTTGTCTAGGCAGTAGATTTCGGAGCGCTCGTCTCTACGAGAACTTGAAAGCGATGATTTTTGTCGTTGACCGCTGATGGAACTGCAAATCTAACCGTACTGTGGAGTTGGTGTGGAGAGACAAATCATCAATATTGGAAATATTAATATTATGATGGGAATGGATACCACCGTACGAACGGTTAATTATTATGTTGCCGACCGAGTAAGGAAAACTAACAATTCAATCGACTACGAATAGTAATCAAGTACAACGTGTTAACACAGAGCCGCGATGAATTGATACTACAAATTAACTAACTATCCTCGTACAGCTAGAATAGTCAGGTCACATTAGATCCGAACTCCCATCCGAAGATTAATTGCCCAGGCGGATTGCCTTCTCCCTAGCCGTTGATCGGGGGACAAAAGAACATTGAAACGGCACGGGTCGTCTACAAAATCAGCAGTGGTGAAGATGCCGATGCTTCACTTTTTAAACACACAGGAACGCACCGGACCACACCAGATACGAACTCTTCTTTCACTTCAATTTCTTGCCCTGCTTCATCCATTGCCTTCGTCATCTGGAACGCTGCAAGGAGATGCACCACCGCACTCCACAGCGCAGCTTCGGCAATGAAACGCCCTGGACACCTGACCATATTTTGAGGAGGATTTCTGAGTGAGGATGACCACCCACTCACCCTCTCCTTCCAAAACCCCACATAGGCTTGGCCGCTATCGTGTCTGGCAAAAGTGTCCCGTCACTTGCGAGGTGCCTCTCTGGTTTGAAACTATCAGGATCATCGTGACCTTCTCTGGACATGTCCCTGAAGAGGCGACTACGTTACACAGCGTTAGACTCATCAAAAAAATCGACACACCATATATTAGGCAGAATGAGAGAGCCTGAAGTGAAACACGTCATATTAGTAGGAGAATGGGCCCGCTGGCGGTCATCATCTGCTGACTAACCTTTTGGAATAAGATAGCCCCCGAAGACGTCATCGCTTGATGTTGCATGAGGAAGACCTGTCAGAACAATGATGAAAATGATATGGTTGACACATCAAGTCCCTCACCAAGTGGTGCAACGATATGCCAACGAATAGTTTCCCGAAAAACTGCCTCCACGTACTTCAAAGATGGTCGGTCATAAAAATCTGGCAGCCTATCAACGCCAACGACAGAATCGATTTCTTGTTGAGCGAGCCGCTGAGCCTCAGGATGCAAAACCATCGCCAGTATGAAAGAGGACAGCGTGGAAGTGCTCTGTGTAATTCATCAGTTGACCTGTCTCCAGTCTACGTCATATTGTTGCATAGCGAACCCACCGTATCAAACCCAGCTATTTCATGACGTATGTACGTTTGCACATTTCCGTAACACCATAGAAAGCGTACACACTCACCAACAAAGACAGTCAAGGCAATATGTTTTACTGCCTGTTCTGGAAAGGCCTCCTTTCCCTCATCCAATTCAGTCAAAAGATCCGATACTAATGACTTTGGTGCATTTCCGATGGCCTTCCGCCCTCATAAGTATTCGCGTCCATGAGACTGCCATGTCATGTGCTCACCATATTCCTTTTGACGTATTCAAACGGTTCGTCCATAGACTCAAGTGTGAGCTTCCGCGTACGCTGTGCGATACGCTGGAATGATGCACCCGGGAACCAGGCAGGTAGTCGCGTAACTGCAACGAGGTAGGCATCAGAAGTTCTATCTTATGTAAATAAAAATGCGTACGCATAGGGAATGCCGTGAGTACTGCACTTCTTTCTGGTGGAAGGCCAACATTTATTAGCTCCACAAGTTCGGCGACAGATTTAATCGGAGGAGCATCCCAAGAGACCTTATCGTGTCCGTACGTTACCGACATGATAATCGAAGCTGTGTACCTAACCCCATCTCGGTTCACTATAGGCGCCAGCGAGCGAGGAAAACGAACTTACAGGAAAAGGTGCTTCTCGAACGCCTCAGGAGAGTCAAGAAGGTTAGACAACAGCTGACGAGCCTTGTCCAAATAGAGATCTCGATAAGAATCTGCTGCATCAGAACGCAATGCATGATGAAACAACCGTCGATGAAGTCGGAGTGTATCTCCATACGGAAGAAACGCGGTGATGAAATCTATGCCAAAACTAACGATTTTTCGCGATCAGAGGAAATAACAAGGGGGAAGTGCAACCTCACAGTTTGGGTACAGGTCCTGCAGGACGGTCAGAGTATATCGCTGAGCGCTGATCAAGGAGTTGTCGTGCAATTCTCTCAGAGTTGATTATGACGACGGTCTGGCCAATCAGACGACATGATACAATGGGACCTACTCGAGATGTGAGAAGGGCAAGTATTCAAAATCACAGTACTGACCGTATTTCTCCTTCCATTCACTATATGTACGCCATGGACGTGCCATGTCAATGTCACCAACGTTCCCAAGGAATGGCAGTGACCGCGGTCCTGGCGGAAGGGGCAGCCCAGCTGACTTCCTTGACCAGGACCAGCGATACAGTAGCAACAAGACAGTTACAGCTAGGATATAGAACAGAGACAATGACATCTTCGCGCTGTGCACTGGATGTGGTGATGGGTGCGTTATCTAGAAAGCCAACTGTCGGATTCAGGAAGAGCTTATTTGTATTCTCCTGATGAAGCTGAAATGGTATGGCATATTATATGAAGCTTTGAATTGAAGGCTCGACCGAACAACCGATACAGTGAAATGACATTGATTGACATTGTTTTGCAACCTGCCATTATTATTGGCGCGGGTTGAACTTTGGCGTTAATGATGCTAACCTTGAAAAGATGGTTTGTGAGTACCCCTTATACACTAGTAGACCGTTGAATTCGCACTTACTTGGTTGTATCGCCTAAAGTATGTACAACAAGCAGGTGTTGCACACGTGCTGTTAAGGTCAAAACCAGTGGGGAACGCGGTTCCAGATCGGCCTCGGGTACCGAGTGCTGTATCACGACATCAAGCCCTGAGTTGAAATCGTAACTATTTTGAGCAGAACCATTCATGTGTTCTGCCAAGATCTCGACACTAGTAAGTACTGGGCATGCCTCGATTGGACATATTCCTAAACAGATAAGAAGTCAGTGACCGTAAAGAGTGCATGTATATTGAAATATTACGGGTTAACTTGTGAAAGGACATCAAACTATTGGCACAGGTGTATAGTCGACGACGTCGCTATCACTACAGCCAGAGATCGAGAGTTATTGTGTACGGGACATTGAAAATGCAAGGATACCGAATGGCTCACTGGTAGTGACTTATCATCCTAAGAATGTGCGGCTTGATAAGAATCTATGGTGCGCGTCACCTTGTCACCGTGAGCATTGGCTGGGTTGGTTGGCGGAAAAAAGTACCGTGACACCCCATATTTCAGTGCAAACTATCATCATTAAGCTACCTCTTTGGCACTGAGTACTGATTTTGAATTGGGGCTTGGTCAAGGCATTGCAAGGCAAGGCATTAAACAGCTTCAAAACTCGAACTTATCACATAGTAATTCCCACGCCACATGAGAAGGTGATAAATTATATCTCCCTCAACTATTGAAAATACAAAAATCAGTCTGGTAGATGTCGATGAATTCTTACACTCATTTCGAGTGTTTGTGTAAACGGAATAAGAATTTGAACCACGTTGGCACGTGGCATGAATTTTGTACAAAGTAGCGGTGAATAGGTAACGCGCACCATAAGAGATTATCGCAATAGACCCTAGAATACTGATAATCGGAGAACATGCAGGGTTTCTATCGCGTGATTGAATTGGGTAAGGACACTCTCTTCGGCTGGCTCCTTCCATTTGACAACGGCGATGATGTGTGCAGGGCTGGTTGATTTACCGGACGAATATTATAATCACGAGGGGCAATTTCTCCGCATTTGACGTGAGCCCTGGAGTCATAGTAGTCATGTATCAGATTCGCCATGATCAAAAGTCAGGAACCTACCGCAGCCCGCAATCGTCACACTCCAAAACGGGTTTCCAACCAATCCTCTTTGAGCATATATCACACTTCTGCACGAGTAATCCGCTAGAGAAGATCAGCTCTAAAGGGTTCCATCCTCCGTCGGTATGACGTGTTGGAGATACCGATGTGCTGGTACGCTTTATGCCAGGTCTAAGCAAGGTAAAGCGGTGAAGTATAGGGGGAGCGCCGATAGAGGAGTGGCCTTTCGTCGCCATGGTGGAACACTGGATGGATGATTGAGCAGTCTGATAACTTTGCGCGGACATAATGGAGTCGCTGCTCGTTGGAGTGTTACTATTGTCAGTCAAAGAGGCACCTGGGGTCGTGGGCTCCGCCGTTCCGTTTGGGTCGAGTGCAGGGCGAATAGTGAGAACGGAGGACAAAGATGTCGGAACGTCATCTGTAGTTGTGGGAACATGGGCCCAGTCGACGACGGTGTTATATTCCGACAATGTGCTAGAGTTACTGACGAGAAGAGGTTGAGTGCTATCACCCGAGTGTCCTGAATGTCAGCGATCGAAGCACGTTACCAGAAGTCGTCGGGACTGTAAAGTAATAATCTCACCGTTGGCAGCCGTGCTCCAATCGCTGTTTGGATTCAGACTTGCAGCCGGACCTTGCGTGGCATCGATGGACTCTTCGTCGCTGCTTCCCTCGCCGCTGGACAGGGCCGCAAGAACATCCTCTTTGACAGAGGCCGCATTGTGCCTGATATCCTTCCCAACACCAGCCCCAAAACTCGGGATGCGAGGAGCAGCACCCGGGCGTCTGCCTCCTGTCATAAGTTTGACACTCCCAACGTGAAAGTCATCAGTGTCTGGACGTGACAAAACCTCTGTTTCGATTTCGCCTAGCCTGTCTAAAATGACACGAGTGGTGGGGCGTGCCTTTGGATCCTCAGCAAGACAGTCGAACGCAAGAGCAAGGAACGCCGGCGGACAACCGGGATTAGCCCATCGGTGCACCTCCTCAGGGTCAATTCCAAACGTTGGGCCAGTACGTTTAAAATGGCGGTCATCAGCTAACCTTCGCGCCGCGATCTCGCAGAAGATGATGCCGAGAGAGAAAATGTCTGTAGGCAAATCGAACTCCTCCCCAAGTAGAATTTCGGGTGACATGTAGGAGTCAGTCCCACAGAAAGTGAGACGTTTGCTTTCCTCTTCGTTTCGGGCGGCAATCCGAGCGAAGCCAAAGTCGGTGATCTTCAATCTGCCGTTTGCGGTGACAAGGAGATTCTCGCCTTTCAAATCGCGATGTATGCATTTGCGTGCATGAAGGTACGCAAGGGCACGGGAAATATCTGTGGCAAAAGAAAGCCGGAGACGCCACGGAAAGGGTTTCGTCTTATCGAATATGTACATTCTGAGATTTCCTAATTGAACAGTATCAAGAGGAGGAGATAAAGATCTCGAACTGGACGCACCATTCTCAATGTACTCTGATATTATGAATATTCTTCCATCTGGAGGCGGGGCGCGCGACAGGCCAAGGTATAGCACAACATTTGGATGACGAGCTTCTCTGAGGCAACGCTCAATGGCGATCTGTGGCTAGTAGCACAAGCTTACTTCATTAATCTCCATTCCCTCTCAAAATATTTGGCGACGTTGTAACTAGTGGATGGCAGGACTTCTTTGATTGCGACATCGATGCCCAGGTATGATCCTGTACATCTGTTAGCTTGTATGGGCATTTGTTTGAACAATAAACCTTTATAAACATTCCCAAAAGAACCTGATCCTAGCTTCTTCCATTCCCCTTTGATGTCCTTTCGGCAAGACCGGTGGGTGTGGATGGGACTAGTTGTATGAGCGGCACGTACCTCGAATGGTATAACGTCAAATGGGTCGGACATGAGCTGATCCGCTGGTCTATGTACAGTGGTTTAATGAAAGGGGTTTGAATAAAAAAAAATGGTCACACTGAGAACTACGGTGCAGGAAGCAAGGCTAATAGCATCATAGGGCAGGCTGACCGTTTGTGAGACAGAATATATATTCCACGTGGTTCTGTGCAAACGCCGATTAGTCAGATATCCTTTTTAGGCAGCATTGCAAGTTCAGTCTCGTTATCACAACTTGCTCTTGGACAGTCGAGTGACCGTTGGCGTCCAATATTGTCTGTGAACTTATCCAACTCTTATCTCAATATAAATAAGTGCGGAGGTCACCTGTTCACGCGTGTGGGGGTATATAATGAAGTGCTCTGACTTGAAATCAGGAACTTGTTTCTTGGCTACCAACCATGCCACAAAACGGGGGTTTGGTCGATTTCTTTAAGCCCTCCAGATGGGCTCTCGACCGCGAAGAAACAACTTTCGCGAACCATGGATGGAGCAACAAGGACATGGATCCGGTACCTCCTCGTCTGAGAACATGGACGTAAGCACGATAGTTGTTGTACCGTTTACCGTGCTGTTTTTATAACCCTGATACACTCCTCGTAGCACCTGGAATTATGTAGGACATACCACGACGATTGTCACAGCACAATTCACTAACACCTGTTTGTTAGATTTCCTATTGGGTATCTGACGCTACCAATCTTGCAGTCTGGGAGTTGGCTAGCTCCATGCTCGCAATTGGTTTATCTTGGTATGATTGCTCGAACCACTTCTTCGCTCCGACAACACATATCTGACGTCGCATGAATTGCTAGGCGTCAGGCTATGCCATGCATTGCGGCTGCCTATGCAATTATCTCCGTAGTGATGGTTTTGACCGGCACTATAGGCGCCCGTCTCCATGTCGCCTTCCCTGTATTAAATCGATCGTCTTTTGGCTTCTGGTTCAGTTACTTCACCGTGTTCAGTCGCGTCTTATTATCAATGTTCTGGTTCGGTATACAGGTAATGATTATGGGAGTGACGTTTCCTAAAAGGAGTGCTTATGCATGCATTTAGACATACAACGGGTCGCAATGCGTGTATCAGGTGCATTGAATCGTATTGATCTTTGGACATATTAACTCGAAATACGATCCAGATGCTCAAAGCCATTTGGCCTTCAATTGCAAGGATGCCCAATCAATTACCTGTCTCCGCAAATATCACCAGCTCTGGTGCGTCATTTCCCCTGCTGTCCTTTGTCATATGCTTACCCGACCAACTTGTCAGGATTGATGTGCTACTTTCTCTATTGGCTCATTCAATTTCCGTTTCTTTTTGTGACTCCTCATAAAATTCGTTGGTTATTCTTTGCAAAGGGTGTGCTCACACCTATAGCATGGTTGGCAATGGTTATATGGGCATTTGTTAAGGTCCCCGCCTCACAGGGCTTGTTTTCCCAGCATGCAACTATCGAGGGCAACTACTTTTCATGGGCGTGGCTCAGCGCGATGAACAGCGCCTTGGGGATCTATGCCAGTTTGTCGGTAAATATTCCCGATTTTACTGTAAGTCACATGGTTTTGTACATCTTCTGCTTCAATCGCTCTCAAAAAATTGCAGCGCTACGCCAAGAATGAACGAGCGTACGACTTTCAATCTGATATCGATGCTGTTGTCTAATGGGCTTTTAGTCAATATATCCAACCGTTTATCATACCCATCGCATTTACGCTGTGCAGCTTTGTCGGAATTGCTGTGACTAGCGCTGGAATTCAGCTCTACGGCGAGGTCCTGTGGGACCCTCTTCTGTTAATTGATCGTTGGGACAATCGGGCCGCAGCCTTTTTCGCCTCCTTCGTATTTGCATTGACGACTATTGGTACCAATATCAGCGCCAATTCGCTCGGGGCGGGAAATGATATGACAGTTCTGTGTCCCAAGGTTAGCGTCGATGCTCTTTCCATAGACAATGACTTACTTCGAACAGTATATCGACATCAGGCGCGGACAAATATTGTGTGCGATCATTGGAGGCTGGGCTCTATGTCCATGGGAGATTCTCGCCAAGTAAGTCATCGTTATATGTTACATTCGTAGAGCCCTTATCATCTATCGAAAGTGCTACGGGGTTCCTGAGCTTTATGGATGGATACACCATTTTCCTTGGCCCTTTTGCTGGTATCATGGTCACCGATGTGGGTGTGACTTGCAGGCATGCCCGCTCCCGCATAGAAATCGATTAACACTCTTCCTTACACAGTTTTACCTGGTGCATAAAGGCCGTGTCGACGTTCCCGCTATGTATGACCCTTCAGGACGGTATCGTTACACTGGTGGATTTGTAAGCTTTGATGCCACTCGCTATATTCCGCCTCGTGATATATTTGTCTGCTTACATAGAACTGGCGCGCAGTCTTGGCGATGATAGTAACAGTCGGCCCCACGCTTCCCGGTCTTATCAACTCGATCGATCCAGCTATCAAGATAGGGTACGCAACCCGTTTATTTGACATTGCGTGGATGTATGGGGTACGGTACTCCTGATCTCCTTCACACGTGCCTTGCTCACCTCATCCCAGTTTGTAGTTGCATCACTGGTGTATTACGTTGCATCGTACTTGTTCCCTGCTCACGATACCTATGTTGATGGCCTAATCTCTGCAGATGATGTCATGCCCATAGACAAGCAGTGTGAAAAGGACGGGAAGTCTCCCACAGAAACAATGCAGAGTAGTTCTGAGGATAAGAAAAGCATAAATGTCGAGACTACTGAGGTAGAGGTGTAACATATGCATAGCACCTAGTACATCGCGTATCTCCCATCAATGTTAGTGTTGACAACGTTGATGGATTGCATGTTTGATTTCATGTCTCTTCGTTATGTAGAAAACTCAACTCACGCGAGGAATGCACATGACGTTTGGTCACAGAACTGTTTGTAGGTGCTTTCAGAGCTCAGGATGCCAACCGCCGACAAGCTCTCCAGTTCGAACGACCAAGATCAAAGTCAAGTACAAGCAATCTAGCGAGCAGACGCATGCCAAAGAAATCGAACTAAATGGTGATTATTATCATCACGAATTTACTTATATCAGTTCAGCTAAGCAAACATAGCCGATATACGGTGATGTTCATTAGGACTTTGCTCTCCAATTTTAGCGCTAGCAAAGCAGCACGAGATACAAGTTCAATCCAGGGCACGCTTGTAAATGCATGAGAGAAATCTTCCTTCGGGTGATAGAGAATCGTTGTCCATCATGCTGAACAGTATTCTAGTTGCATGCACATGTGCATCATCGAAAAGACGTATCGCTGATACTCATGATCAAACAACCCAAGGAAGTGAGAACGACTAAATCGGTAAGATTCACGAACCTCAGTCCCAGACACACATCCAGTTCACCTAAAGTAGAAGGGATTGAACATTTCGATGATGCTGATAAAAGTCAGTACTTGTCGTTGTTGATAAGCTTGAGAGTTTAATAATCTGGCGGGGCCATTCCTGGTTGGCGTGCTGGTGTCTAGATAGTCCCACTTCCATTTACGAGAGAGCAGGGCTCATAGCCTTTGAGCAAACTAAAAACAAACATCTTGGGATTCGACTTGGGATGGTGAAGTTTTGAAGGGCTGGGAATCTCAACTTCATAACTAGCATAGGACGTGCCTGAGGGCGTTGCGCCTCCTGCCTCTTAAGCAGATGGATCGTGATGCGCTGAAGGGAGAGGAGGACGAGAGGGAGAATAGGATGTCCCAATCAGATGCCAACTATACAAGTTATGAAAGTGAAACGCACAGATCCCACCGACTAAAGAGAAGAAAGCGTATTCGTAGTAGTATATCCGCAGGGATGCGCGTAAATTCGGGTGTAAAGCTGCGAGTCCATGAAGCTACAGATGTACAAGAACTATCGTGAAAAGAAGAGATTGCGTCAACAGAGGTATGGTCAGTGACTTGGACGTTAAGAAAGAATTGCAACAGAACTTACTCATTTGGAGAGAGGCGGGAAAGAGGATCGTCTCTATGAAATTTCGACGTGAGCTTGACACCAGTGAGTTCTCATGGAGCCACATTTAGAGATATTGCATTGCCACGGCGCATCACTTTTCGGAGCTGACCCCCTTGACTGTGTGTATAGAAGCGAAGTAACAACTATCAGTCCAACCAGAAAGAACATCATCCAGCCCTATCCTCAAGTGCAACAATGAAGTTCATCTCACTCACCACTATCATTATATCTACCACAGTACTGGCGGGCATCCTAACGGCATGCCATGCGGAGAGAAGGCTGGTGAATAGCTTCGGCGTACCCATATTTTGATCTCCGCATACTTGCGGGCGCTTGCAGCAAAGTATGAGTGCAGATCGCCCGGATGGGTCACGGGTTATAACAGTAGCAATGCGTATTTGTTTTTCTGGTTGGCAAACATAATATCAAGGTCATTCAGAATTGCAGCTGCGTGGGCTGCTGTAATGTCGTCAACGGAGGTATAGATCCTGGCGGGTCCACCAGTTGCACATAAGAGGAAAAGGCAAGCCCGCTTCTTACTTACCGTGTCGCAATGTCATAGGGATAAGTTACAGCTGTCTCCATAACTGGTGGTACTGCCAGCACTGAATTGAGTGGCGAAGCCGTAGGTAGCTGCTAGTGTCACACATATACAGTGGTACCGCATAGCATACACTACGCGTGGGATGGCAAGTTGTTCAATGACCAACACAAGATGTCAAACACATACATACAACAACCCCTTGATCACGCACGGACATGGCATCTCAAGCAGCAGCAGCGACCATCCTCGACTCGGTCATCCTAAAGATTTTGCATGCTCACAATTTCTCGAGGTCATCGTCACAGGCATCTGTCGTTCTTGCCAGCCTCGTTTCTCGCTATCTTGTTTTACTAGCGTCTGTCTGTGGCAGCTACGCCGAACTTTCGGGACGCTCGCGAATATCAGTATGGGATGTGTTGAGTTCGTTGGAAGACCTTGGTATGAACCTGGAAGAATTAGATGAGTATTATGTTTCTGAAGGGAAGGACCTGGGGAGGTATGCGAGCAGCAGTGCTAGGAGACTCGACGATCTCTTAGAATTCAGAGGTATCTTTCACAAACCCTCCTGCTCGTCGCTTATTCAACACAGTCGTTATTATAGGCTATCTACAGGAGGGTCATGAAGACGACGCAATACCTTTTATCGACCCGCAACCTTTGTTGGACGACTTTAACGACTATGATGACTTATTTGACCGCTCAACTACCCCGGATTTCCTCCCTCCCCTCCCAGATGACACTTCGCGCCCGCGAAGCATATCGCCAACGCCAACCCCTCACACCGTGAAGCTCGAAAAGCCACCCTCACTGATCCCACAGCATATAACCTCCAACACTGTTTCCGACTATGTGACACAGGTCAACTACTCAGAGTCTGTCCTAGCTACAACC
>QLOO01003229.1:0-13437 GCA_003313855.1 Suillus sp. MG131 | reverse complement strand
CCTCGAAGAAGGCGTCGCATCTCTGGCACGAGAATACTCAACTCTGGCTTCTACACCTTCTCGATATGTATTTCCCCTCCCCACAGATATCCACGCATGTAATGAGCAAAGCTGATGTTACACCATGTACGGGCCCAGAAGGAAAAAAAGCAGGATAGGTATACATACGATCAAATGGTATGGTACAAATCATTATTCAACTTTTGATATGGATGCGTGGTATTAGGCAGGGTGGCAGCAGTGGCACTATTCAGCAGAGTCGACGACGCCTGCCAGCCACCAGCCTCCCCCTTCTGCCATCACATCATCTCCTAGCACGTCCTCGAGTCGCTCTGATCTGCCTTCTCCGCTTCGGGTGAGGAAGACTGCCAACTTCCAGGATCTTCTTCTCTTTGATCCCTCTGATGGCGTGCTATCTTTACGGGGTATCATGCTTGAGCAGCATCCTCATGATACAGGCGCATTTTCATATACGCAAGCCAACCTGCCAACAAGCATGTCACTTCCCGGCACTAGCGCCACTGGTCGTCTCAGCACATCGCCACACAATCGTGTGGGCATCGCATTGATCAAGACTTCTGGCCTAACTCAAATGATGTTGGAATCTGTCAGCGAACTATATGGTCGCTTCTTGGCAGCTCAAACGACACCGAGATTGGGGCGAAGTCAAAGACGTGCAACATTTGAGTGCGAGTTCTCCAGGACGAATGCCTATTGCAAAGTATGTGGTTTCGGTTTGTGGTTTAGAGAGCGCGGATGACGCACGTGAGTATCCCGCCAGAGGAGCGCAAGGCTTTGGGTATTGAGGGGTTGTTGCACATCTCGTGCACCAGTCAGCCCATCTGCATTTTATCAGATACCTGCATCGTCGTACCCAGCCCCTTCGCAGATCTTGACAACAATCTCTGGAAGCCGTGAATAACCTCCACATGCGCACGCAAACCTAGTTGATTCTCAATAACAAATACTCGAAGTATACTAAGTACTTCAGAAGAGGCTTCCGATTTTGGTCAGGATACCAATTTCTTTCTTCACGTCTTCAAAGCTTTCGCGTATTAGTGTACCATGGAAGGACAATCCTGCCTCGTGTTGGTCGCTCATATCTACTATTTTTCAATCTTGTTTTCTTGCTTCTTGAGAATATCATTGACTTGATTGAAGTTGTCTTCGATTTGGTTGAAGTTGTGTTCAAAAGTCACAATTTTCTCCATGATTGCTTTCAATAACGAGTTTGTAATTCTGGACTGGTCCAGTGTATCCTGGCTGTATTGGCCTTCGAAGTGGTCAATACAAGACTATGACATGCCCGCATCGGTACTCACTCATGGTCGACATTCGGTTCCACTCCATTGACGTAGAGTCCCCCGGTGATTGGGGAAGAGTCTGGTGCGGGTTGATATAATCGGTTGCTAGCGCATCATGTAATTTAGTATTGGAAATTGGAATTTTGAAAAGATGACAGTTACTAGGTGTGGAGGTAGCCATTGAGATTTTTTTGTCGTAGATGAGTCTGTTAGGGTACTTATATACTGTTAAGTCGAAACTTATAAGCAGAGTGTTGAACGCTGAATGTTGAACGTTGCAACATTGAGCGCTGGCGAGCTTTTGCAAATTTCCATATGGGGTCATCGGCTCTGTTTTTCATGCTGGCAAGCATCACACAGCGGGGATTTCGACATTTTACCACATTTCGCCACCAGTGAAACTACATTCGAAATGCAATCTAGAGCGCTCCAGGCTAGGTCTAGATATTCTTGATTGAAATTTGCAAGAGGTGAATTGTCTGAACCTCCAGCGTGTCAGGGCAGCTTCCCACTTGCAATTGCCATGACCAATTTCCGTCCCTTTGCCTGATCCTCACATCCAATATCCTGACTTGACTGTCACAGAGCTTTTTCGAGTCTGCGCCCACCCAAGAAGTGCCCCCGAATGTACCAGCCACGAGTTTGCCAGTCTCCAAGTTCCATATTCGCATCGTGTTATCTCAACAGCGACCTCCTTTCCTCGTTCTATACGACGCACATGCGATGTATGGCACCGCAAAAGCCGCAGGTGCTGGCTAAGCGATCTTCACCGACGATGCATTTGAAATGCCTGGTAAGCATATCTCTTTTCTGGTATCCTGATGTGCACTTATGAGGGGCTTTTTCAACAGGCTGTTGTTGTACAAACAAACTAGATCCTGATTGTCGACGGTTAGATGTTGTTTTGTGCATGGAGATTCGTACAGGCAAATGTGGAGGGCCTAAGCAACCTCAGCAACTCTCTGAAGACCTTCAACGAGAGCATATGTCATGGACATGAATGCACTTACAGTAGATTGGTCGCAGGTGAGCCCTACCTCACGATTGAGCAGTATGTCGACCGATCTTTCATTAATCTGTTGGGCTCCAACGAACATGTTTGTCCAGTTGGCTAGGCGACGAGCAGGTGTGTTGTGAATAAAGTCATTGTGCGTTCGAGATGATGCAACACCTGTACGTTTTCTGACCCTTTTCCTTGGCAACAATCCTTGGAGAAACTCCAGTTCGCCATCTCAGCGCGCTTGAGATGCATCTACAAGGTAAATATGTACCTGCGATATTGCAACTGCTTGTCGTGCTAATCGCTTTGACGTCCAGACTTCTTCTCTGTGGCTCAGCGAATACAACAGTGCTGGGACTATTCGTCGTGCAGTGTCTCGGCCCAAGGCCAAGCGCTTCACGTCTGAAACGCTGATTGACAAAGACCTCATGCTGCTCTCCATTCTTGCGCTGTCGCGGGCATCGCCAGATTATTATGTCGCCAACATTGAAGACACAGATGTGGAAGGCTGGGATTCAATTTCTGCACGAGTCCGCGACTCAGATACTGATACGGCCGTCAAACTATCGGCGGCGACCTCACACCAGCATCTCACGGATCTCTTCTTCAAGATGCCTCCAACTGATCCTTACTACAAGATGATTGAAGGGTGGATGAAAAACACTATGTTGGTATAATGTTGGCTTCCATTTCGCGATTTCTAACGTGTATTTGTAGGCCAATGTCGTTGATGTACATCGCAATGAGGTTGCTGCTGACTAGGCTCGATCCTGATAGTCAAAGGTTGTGGATACACGTTGCTCATCAGCTCGTTGAATGTTATCACAGGAAAAGCGAGGTGAGTCATCTTCTTTTGTTTATATAGACCGCCTTATGGATGTTGTTATGCAGGATAACCATGCTCATGGCATGCAACTCGACGAGGACCGTGTACCAGCCTTCGCGATGTGTGAGATCCCCTTCTTAGTATCCCTTACATCAGTCAGCAGTGATGTCTCACAACTTGCTGCCCAAGGTCTTCGTCTCATCGCACAAGCTGAACGACAACCCGGAACTCCTGTCAATCATGGCCTTACTGAGGAGGAATGCTCAAAGCGAAATTCGATATACGAGCAGCTCGGTGACCCCAGCGTCATCATCGTTGGTGCGTGTCAATTCGTCCTCGGTGTAATCTTTTTTGTAGGACGTGTCAGAGAGCAGAGACATGTTAGGAAGCTCTTGCGTTTGATCGCGAACTCCTCACCTATCAACATTGCTGTTTGGGAGGAGTGCTTTTATAGATAGAGTGTGCTCTCAGAGTTTATCGGACAGACTTTCCTGGCCGCAGCAGCGGCCTTCAATGATTCTCATTTGAGCAAGCATGAGCAGCAAATGTCTCTCGAGGTATTTTCGCCTCCGAGGTATTTGCTCTTATAGAGTTGACATTCGCATAGGACACATTCATCCAATGGAGACACCTCACATTATTCCTGGCCGCTTGGTGGTGTCACTGTGCAAGAAAACACGACCTTGGTGCTCTTACTGCTGCGATCCCTCCTGAGTTTTTGCTTGATGATATACGTTCCCTGAGAGATCCGGCAGATCTTGTTGCTATTTTCATCGAATTCCTGACCGCTGCCCTTGTTGATGACGTCGTTCACATTCGGGAAGTCGCGTGTGAAACTCTTGGGTCGGAACTCACCCCCTGTCTCTTTTAAAAGCTGTTCAGACATCTTAACGAGTGGGGCCATGTTTCATAGCATGATTTTTACAAGTCTGACAAAGTCATTCTGCTAGGATCTCGCGGAATATCACGGATGGAGTAGGGTCTGGGGTTCAAGGATGGATATGTATTATTCTTGGATCAGTTACGAGCTTGTGACTTGCAATTATCATCCAGAGTTTATCGTTTTCTATTAATCTCGGTCTTGAAATCACTCGTCGAGAATGCACAAATGCCACCCGATGAAGCTCTTAGTATTGATCTTGGGTCGATCTTGCATACTCTGGTCGGATTCATCTCACGTTTCAGCGATCCAGTGTCGTATCGGATTCCGATCAAGTTTTGCGCCCTCTGCGATAGCATCCGTAAGGACGACCTATCGCTCAATCGCATCATCGATATCGTGATGGATTGGTTCCAGGATCCAACATCGGTATGTCTACCCAGCTCTGGATTACATGCTATAGACCGAAGAGTCAAACAATCCTGCCCAACAGCCTTCCAAGATTCTGACGGATCGTCCAAATCCCGAAGGCTCTGCCTCGACATCATTACAGATCTGATAGTGAAGTCATCTCCTGCAATTGATATAACCTTCCACTCTTTCCACTAAAACCAGTCCCTTTGCCCACATATGACAGCTAGCTACTGGTGTTCCGTCGGTGTATTATGTAATGCGAGTAATGGGAAGTGCTACTATGTAACAGTGTAGAATCAGCGCTAGACAGTGACTACAAGGAAAGTTGGATCCAGCAAGAGACGCCCGTTTTACCTGGCACGAGGACTCTGACCATGTTATCTGGTTGAGCAAACGTGAATGTTTTGTCGCAGGCCTGGTTCTTGCATTCAAACAAATAAACCTTTTGATGGTTGGTAGAATTCCAGGTATTTGCCCAGCCACACTGAGGGCATTGCAGAGGAAGGTAATTTCCCCAGGGGCGAAGCTGAGCATGGGTCCAGGAGAATTTATCAACTTTCAGGGAGTTGTTATTCTGAGTCCTGGTCATCAAAAAGACGTCTGAGTGCCGACCCAGTTTGTAAGACTGGCCGAGCATCTCAGGGAAAGCTTTGTAGATAGAGAATCGCTCGATGATTACATGTTCTGTGAACGACAGAAGCAAGTGTGAGGCAAAACTAGGTTGGAACCGGGCGGCATTGAAGGCAATTGCGGCAGACACTTTATGACTAGAGTATAAAGAGTTAGTTGGTGAAGCTGGACGGCGTAAAGAACTTGCCGCAACACAGAATCCTTCAAGCGCGCCAAAGATTCTTGGTTATTAACTAGGGCGCCACAACAAAAGAGCCAGAGGTATGACTCGCTTGCATCGTTTATCAGAGCTTTGAAAGGGTCCAGCATGATATCCAAAAACTATGGAGAGAACGCTCAGTACGCATTAAGTCAGTTAATGAAACGCAACTCACACTGTCAATGCCGGTTGCAACATAGTTTTTCTTCTTAGACGCATAGCCCGCAAACGGATTTCCACTGGTATTGTCGGTGTGATTAGATATGCCAAATACGATGCATTTCCATCTGCCAGAGGCAGAGAGCTTTCCGACTATTTCCATACCCGTCGCCCGAAACTTTGTTATCTTGGTGTCATTACCTATGTCAAATACGATCTCGCGATATTCAATCCCACCACGGGGAAAATACGGGAGGAGGAACTGGTGCACAAGTTGAAACGGCCCGCCCATCGTGTTATTGTCGATGAGGGTGAGATGCACAAAAAGGATGCTATCAGAAGATATCTGCGAGCGAAAAGAGACCTCAAGCGTAGCGTGAATGGAAAGGAAGTCATCAAAAGCCGGTTTGTTATCGATGTAAAAGCCCTGCGGATACCATTTGTATGATAACGACTTGAGGTAAATGAAACAGCAAACTTACAAAATAAGGCGAGTGAGGCGAGTGAGGAGCATGCCTATCTTGTTCGCGTGCTATATGACAGCAGATGCACAAGAATTTAATGTCTTTGGAAGAAACAGCTTGTGCACGAGCCGGTGAGATATCCATGCAGTAGGAGCACATGGCGCGTGGACATTGGTCACAAATGTACAGGAATTCATCGTCCACAGAGCCATCACGACAAATGATGCAGAACTATGTATATGCAGTCAATTTACTTATAAGAGAATTTGTAACTACGCACCTCGTTAGACTTAAAACCTTCGCAGACCTTGATAGTCTCCGTCTCCTGCAGCGAAGTGGCACCAGCGGCGGGTAACTTGAGTATGACGCGTGGCGCAATGCCTCCAGTGGATTTCTTCGATGTCTGTTTAGTTTTCACCATCTCACTGTCAGAGGAGGATGTTGATATGGGACGACTTGGTATAATTCGATTTTGGGCAAGCTATCGCAGAACTCTAATTTGATCCACCTAAGTGACACCATCAAACCTTAATATTAGTAATTATGTCAGGTACCCAGTGTTCTGCCGGTCACTGACCACAGTGTTCGTTCAGTGAATGCAAAGGGTGGGAAAGTCACTGACCGTCGGCAACATTCACCTGACTGTGAATTTGTAGGGTGCCATGAGTCCTCGTTGTCCTTATGTAGAAATGTAATGATCGCACGACGCAGATGACAGTAAGCGCAGTGATTATTACTATTGTGCATTGTAATAATCCATGCAAAGTCCTCATGCCTCGTCTATATATTCATGGCTCTCAACATACAATTCAGCACCCACTCTTTTTACTCATTCTCTACCTGCTCTTTACTCAATCTCGTTCGAACCATCTTGTCAACTCAAGTCTCAAGTCACAGTGGCTGCTATCGGCAAGAAGAAAACTTGTAGTACCAGTCGGGGCTGGTGGTGGGCAGAGTTTACGGAACACCCTGGCTATGAGAGCTCCGAACCAGCATCAATGGTCCAACAGAAGGCCAAAGTAATATGCACTAGATTACTTGAACATCACATTGCAGCAGAACGAGCATCTGATGAGCGCAGGGTACAGCTGGGATTGTGGGATCATGCACGAGATGAGTGCGCAATCATAGGAGCAGGTAATATTATCTCAAATACCATCAATCTATTGCTAACACTTACTATTGTAGTATGGGCTACTGGGCAGCAGGATCTGCAACGGATTTGGCTTGTTGCCCATCCTAGAACACTCATGACCCATATTTGAGACTGCGATCTGCATGCGGAGAGCATTCAGTCACGGGCACGAGGTGAACTTATGAATGGTTCACCTAACAAGTCTGCTCGCTTCAATCAACTGATGCAGCTGGCAGCAGAACTGTCTGCATCTCAGTTGTACAGTGATTCCCCTCAGATCACAGCTTCAATACCACCCCATGTTCCCTCTTTCGCATCTGCATCACCAATGCTTGGTCTCCATATTCCAGGTTCTTCGGCATCTGCCAGTGGCTCCTTACAGTTGTTATCTTTACCAAGTCCGCTAGCATTCAACTCTCGTGCACCCAGTCCTGCAATGTCTGATATCTCCCTCCTTCCAGTTCATGTTCCCTCAAAATGCCAATGCATGAGCCATGCAGGGGCATACTGTTCTGTTTCGCAGCCTGCCAGTGGGGCTCTTTTGTTGTCGCCTCACATTGGAGCTCGCTGGACTGATGTTGACCAAGCAGATTGGGAAGCAGGGATAGCTTGGGTGACTGCAAGTGCAGGATTACCACTCCGATGGGTCGAAAACCCAGAGTGGTTGAAGCTCTGTGATAGGTTTATTTCTCAAGCAAAGGTTCCATCAGTGAAGGTCCTTATGACGTGCATCATGCCACAAGTCCTTCATAGTATCAAGGTCACTGCAATAGAGAAATCTCGTGGTGCAGTAGGAACCCTTCAGTGTGACGGCTGGACTGGTGAAAATAACCATCACTTAATTGGTTTTATGATGATGGTGAAATGAAAGGTAAGTATCACACTGTTGTTTCAGAATGTTTCTTGAGATTGTTTTGCCTTGCTACTAGCTGCATGCTGTGCATGTTCATGATGCATCTGGTG
Source organism: Suillus sp. MG131 (assembly GCA_003313855.1). Taxonomy (NCBI): domain Eukaryota; kingdom Fungi; phylum Basidiomycota; class Agaricomycetes; order Boletales; family Suillaceae; genus Suillus; species Suillus sp. MG131. Next base: position 5,463 of record QLOO01003229.1, on the reverse strand, counting down.
ACTCGCATAATGCCGAAGAACTCCTCAAGCAGATCATTGAATCAATACACCAAGTTGAGAGCGAGTGGGGGGTAATCATTATTGCATGCACTACTGATGCATCTGGAGAGTCTCGTAAGGCTTGGCAACTCCTTCGTGCACAATTTCCACACTTGGTAACACCAGACTGTTTAGCTCATCAGGTGAGTTATTGATGCAGGAATCACAAGCGAGCTACCTTAACCTTTTTTTCAGTTTAACCTTATCGTTGGTGATCTTTTCAAGGCAAAAGATGACTATGGGAAATATGGCGATCTCGCGCAGGAGTTAATCATATGGCTTCGCAGTAAAACCCACGTTCTAGCTCTCCTCCGTGAATTGCAGATGTCAACTATCGGAAAGACCTTATCCATCATTCGTGCAGTGCTCACTCGATGGCTATCACATTATTTAGCATACCGATGACTCTTGGATGTTTGGCCAACTCTAGAGCTGTTGGTAATGAAGCATGAGGCAGAATTACGATCCACTGGGGATTCTCAGTCATGAGAGAAAACCTCAGCTGCAATTGCAACCATCAAAAATGCAACATTTTGGCACACAATGGCTCGGTATGAATTTCTTCATTTTGTAGTGTAATTTTAGCTGATGCTGAACTTTAGATGGAAAAACCTTTTGGAGCCAATTGCCTTGATTACAAACATTCACTAAGCGGTGCATGCAAAACCTGAGCATATTCCAATTTCCTTTGGGTTTCTATACTACCGTTACTCGAAAGTTGGTGACGACACTGACCTCGTGGCACGAAATGCAGTCCTTGAGAGTGCTGAGTGCCGCTGGGCTCAAACTGATCAAGAAGTCTTTATTGCTTCAGTCATTGTCGACCCACTCTACAAAGACAAACCATTCAGCAACATTCCTCTGACAACCCATGCAGGGCTAATGTCTCTCTTCAGTTGCCTCTGGAAATGCTTTTATGGTGGGATGGCACCACTCGAACTTTTTATGGATCTTGATAACTATCTGAAAAGTTCACCTGAATTCCAGCCACTTGATATGTACACACAAATCTTACTATCTTGTGCAAAGCAACAGGTAATGCCACTACTCGAGCTTGTAATGCTGTCTAACATATCTCCACTTCACAGGGCACATCAGTTGATCCTCTTGATATTTGGGATGGGTTTTCACACAGCAACTCCGAAATCAGACCCCTCCAGAAAATTGCCCAGCGAATTCTCTCCATCTGTCCAAATTCAGCTTCATGTGAGCATCTTTTCAGTATTTTCGGTGCAATCCTCATGAAGTGGCGGAATTGTCTCTCTACTCAGAATCTCATGCTGCTTGCAGAGTTGAAGATGTACCTCCATGAGGAACATGTTTGTGCAGGATCTGTCAGGAAGCGCCTTAAACGGCGTTTCTGTGAGAACACGACAGGTGACTTGGCCAATGATCAGTTGGAAGAATCTTCTCGTGTCACAGCCGCCACTGCAACTGCAGAGGATAGTATAGATGCCCTCAATGATCCTCAACAGGTATGCAGCGGAGCTCATGAGCACAGAGGACTGCGACAAATTGCTGCACACCTTATTCAAGTTGTTGAAGATGAGGATGCATTCACAACATCCAAGATGATGGAGGCTGCTGCTAATCCTTCTGATTTTCAGTGCATTCCCATCAAAGATCTCTTCAATTTTTCTCGTGCTCAAGAATGGCTAGGGTCATTCTACCAAACAGCTATCCGAGGCTTAGATGCTGAGATCGAGTTATATGAACTATTAGATTTGGATGCTAAGGGTATTGATGACCCAGAATTCCCGCAGGCAGATGAGATTTTGGATGATTAGAACTCCTACGACAAATTCATGCTTACTAGCCAATCAGATTTGATTATATAATGTTTTCCCTTGGACTCCTGGTACTAGTGAATATACCATCAAAAGCCACCATCATCAAGTGAAGAGGACCTGGAAATGAACCTGGTTAATGCATTGGACTTGGTAACTGTGGAACAGATGTGAAAGTGAGCCCCTGATGATTTTCATGTTAGTTTTATCTCACCTGAACCTCATATATGTGTAGCATTCACATAGATTTATGAATGCCTATCAAAAAGGCTTGTTGGAAAAGCAAGCAGCTTGGGCTGCCAAGAAATATTGCAGTCACTGAGTGCTTCCTAACTCTGCTCTTGCTGAGCTCAAGAAAGCCAGAATCTAACTTTTTAAATGATCACCACCACTGCTGACTTGATTTTTTTTATTGTTATTCACTATGTAATCAACAATACATCTTTGCTTTCATTGCATACACTATCTGTTCATCCTGTATGGATCTTACACTGCATATACACTACATACTAGCATGGTGCTAATTTGGTTGCCATGGCTTTAGATATTACATCAGGTCACAATGAGTAATAATGCATCACACATTGGTGGTTTGTGCACTAGCCCTATCTTAGCAAGTGTGGGAAACCAGATAGCAGGGAATAGCAAGTGTCAGAAACAACATAGCAAATGTGGGAAACCAGGTAGCAGGTGATAGCAAGTGTTGGAAACAACATAGTATGTGTGGAAAACCAGATAGCAGGAGATAGCAAGTATCAGAAACAACATAGCAAATGTGGGAAACCAGATAGCAGGGGATAAGAAGTGTCAGAAATCAGATAGCAGGTGATAGCAAGTGATGTAAACAATATAGCAAGTAACAACAATTAGATAGCAGATGATAGCAAGTGTCAAAAACTATATAGCTGTCATATTCTGGAAATCTCCAGATCCGGATCTCAGATTTAGGACTCAATTCATTTCGGAAATGTCCTTTGACCTGTTTCCTTTCTGGTAATTACCCCTATCATCCGGACTTCAGTTATGCTTGTATCCTGTCTGATTACTGATCCGCCCTGCCTTTTCATTTCCGTCTACATTCTATTATGATCCAAGACACTTTAGTGTTATATTCCACATGCTTCGTACATAGCTTCCGGTGTTTGCTTACTTATGATTCCAGTGCTTTCTACAGTATATAAACCTTTGTAATTCTCGGTGCTTCCTCAGTTCAAATATCAACCATAGTTCTGCTCATTCCTGTTCCTCCGGACCTGAGCTTAGTCTCTAGTCAACCATCCGAGACTTAAAATTACATCCTTAAGTCTATATCTTCGGCTCTACCCTTGGGTAGTCTCTCTCTGTTGGTTTCTAACCTGGACTTTGTCCAGATTAGTCTCATCTCTTCCATCCAACCCATATCCGGACATCGACTGGATATCATATCATAATATAATCTGGATACCCAGGTCCTGCTTATACTATCACCTGTACTCGTCCAGATCCTATCATACCCCTTAGAAATACAGGGCACATACTTGGGAAAGGAGCACAGCGCACAAGCTGAGGCCAAGCCCGTTAGATATAGTCCTCCTTGAGCACGATCTTGACAATAGCAGGTGATAGCAAGTGTTGGAGACAACATAAAAAGTATCAGAAAACACATAGCAGGTAGCGGCAACCAGATAGCAGGTGATAGCAAGTGTTAGAAACAATATAGCAGGTGATGGCAAGTGTCAGAAATGACATAGCAAGTGTCAGACATCATATAGCAGGTGATAGCAAGTGTCAGAAACCACATAGCAAGTGTTTTAGAAACAACATAGCAAGTGATAGCAAGTGTCAGAAACCACATAGCAAGTGATAGCAAGTGTCAGAAACCACATAGCAAGTGTTAGAAAACATATAGCAGGTGATAGCAAGTGTCAGAAACCACATAGCAAGTGTTAGAAACAACATAGCAAGTGATAGCAAGTGTCAGAAACCACATAGCAAGTGTTAGAAAACATATAGCAGGTGATAGCAAGTGTCAGAAACCACATAGCAGGTGATAGCAAGTGTCAGAAATCACATAGCAAGTGATGGCAAGTGTCAGAAACCACATAGCAGGTGATGGCAAGTGTCAGAAACCACATGGCAGGTGATAGCAAGTGTCAGAAACAACATAGCAAGTGTCAGAAACAACATAGCAAGTGTCAGAAACCACATAGCAAGTGTTAGAAACAACATAGCAAGTGTCAGAAAACATGATAGCAAGTGTCAGAAACCACATAGCAAGTGTTAGAAACAACATAGCAAGTGATAGCAAGTGTCAGAAACCACATAGCAAGTGTTAGAAACCACATAGCAAGTGATAGCAAGTGTCAGAAACCACATAGCAAGTGATGGCAAGTGTCAGAAACCACATAGCAGGTGATGGCAAGTGTCAGAAACCACATAGCAGGTGATAGCAAGTGTCAGAAATCACATAGCAGGTGATAGCAAGTGTCAGAAACAACATAGCAAGTGTCAGAAAACAGACTGCAGGTGGCAGCAACCAGATAGTAGGTGATAGCAAGTCTTATCCAAGATAGGGGCTTACGGTATACCCCCATACCGGGAGGTTTATGTGACCTAGGGCTTAGAATATATATATATATATTTCAAGTTTGAAACCTATTTCTGTTTTGACCATATAAGTTCAATGAGCACAGCTACTCATACTCTCCCTTCTCTAAAGAACTCCCTCCTCTGATTCACACTGGCATCCCCGGCATTTTTTGCTCAACGGAGCAGCAGCCTCACATGGGGGAGAGCAAAAATTTGCATGGCAATACAGGACACGGCACTCCAGAACACACTGGAATGAAGAACATGATTTGGGTCAGGCGAGAACGATATTACAGGTGTGTAGCCAAAGTCTAGTAAGTTGGATAATCAATATTGTGTCGAGACATTGAGCTGCGCTTTCTGTGACTCATGAGCACATGAATGCTATTTCGGGGATTGGTGGCTCGCCACCGCTACATCTTAGCAGTGACTGTCATCTGTCAGTGCACAGCAGTGATGCAGACTCAAATCCACGGCAATGCTATGCTTGGTGGCATCTCTGTCAGTTCACGCTGGGTCGCCACGAGCTTACACTCTGAGTCATCCAGTATGCTTTGAAAACATTGCTCACCTTGAGTGCTGAAAGGCAGATTGATACTGGTTGATCTTGATATTTAAACAAGGTAATAAATGTTATGCGCAGGGTGGATTTGACTTGACTACTTTGGTGAAATCGCTGTGAACACAGGGGTTGGGTGAAAAACATATTGATGCGGTGAACGAGAAGGGTGAATTGGAAAGTACCTCGGTGTGTTATCACCGCTGGGAAATAAATATACATGTCTCCTCAACGAGAGACCAGGACTGATACATACTAGTCTTACACGAACAACACTAAGTTAGTCAATATGATATAAAAAATAATGAACATCGCAGTATGATAATAATACTCAAAACCGCTAGATGATGAAGCGTAGACTAACGTCCTGCAAAAGTGGTGTTAATCTTAATCTGCCGCACTACAAACTGCAAGTGCTTACAATGGGATGCGAGCTCGACAGTTGCGGTTTCTGTTGATAATTCTGCTTCAAAATATCCCTAACAGACCTGAGCAGTTCTTGGTAACTTT
>QLOO01003223.1:0-12540 GCA_003313855.1 Suillus sp. MG131 | reverse complement strand
TTACTGCGGGAAATTATGTGGAGTAGTGGTGTGATGACTGATGATGTTGTGTAGTGTCCAGGGTAGCAAGCTGGCAGCTGTTTTTTTTTTTTGTCTGGCAGGATTTTTGTGATTTTGTTGAAGCCAGATCGCATGATGATACGTCATCTGCTCCTGCCAGAACTGCAAGTGACACTGGAGATTCGTAGGGAGACGCACTCGTAATGGTAAGAGCACGGAAGACAGACAACGCAGAGACTGGAAAAGTGCTGGTCTGGAAGTCGGGTCGGCCTGTATTCATTTTCGTTTTCAGCTTCCCATATTGAGGGGATCGGAAGAATTGGTGGGCAAACACGGCGCGGTGATTGCCTGGCGTCCACTGTGCGTGGTGTTCGCCAGCGCGTTTGTTTTGTGGAAACACGTGCCTTGTCACATGACGTCCCATATAAAAACTGGTTCAAGTATCCAACACCTGGGCTCCTGATCATCGTGAATCTAAGGTAAGCAAACACAGTTGCGTCGGAACCGTTTCTGCAATCTCAGGTCTCTTCAAAGCTTCAGGCATCGTAGTCATGGTCAAATACTGTGGATATCTAGTACAAAACGAGTGGTTACTCCAGCGAGCCGTCGAGTTGGGTTATCCGCGCCCCGTGACCGTGGCAGACCAAACGGGCATGATTCTCCTGGCTGCAAGGAATCTCATGGGGCATACGGGCGTTTTGCGCAGCGCCAAACTTCGTTGTGTAAAGACCCCCAAAGGGATCAAGTTTTGGTGTATTGCCTTCTCCTCGAACGATCCCCACGAAAGATTACCAGCCACCGCGCCATCGGAGGAAAAATACATGGCTTTGAAGGAGGCGCTGCAGAGGAAAGGTCCGCCTCAGTGGTATCAAGGTCTTTGAAACAACGATTACTCACCTAGCCAATGAATGTAATGAATGTTTGCTTCAAAACCAGACTCGTCACATTCGTGACCTGCCACTGTACATACCGTCCAAGCCCTCGAATCCCAGGACGAGTGGCACATTGGAAAAGGTAATCGAATTCTTGCCGTTATTCTTCTATTGGTCTGAGGAAAAGAGAAAATCATTAGAGAGCGTTGCGAACGACAATCGTGATTATTCTAACATAATTTCGTTTGGTAATTGGTGGACATACAGGTGAAGTATGGTGGCGGTAGCTGGATTTACGACTTGCATCTTGGGCGTGAAGTGCAGTAAAGTGAGGATACATATGGTTTGCTGTATGTCAGATGAGACGAGACTCGGACGAGGCACTATCTATCACTGCAGCCGCTGGAGCAACATCTTATTCACAAATTCTGTATTGTACCTAAATGTGTAATATCGTGGAATCCGCAGTCTTGATAGCCAGAATAGTATTGACATGAGGTCACATGGGGCCGCTGTTCAGACGTCCAATGCCTAGCAGTGTGTATCTCCTGTGCACGTTATAAGTATATCACTCAGTCCCGATCCTAGCACCACTTTTCGCCTCACTAGTGCAACTATGTCGAACTTGCCCGAGCTTCCTCCATCGTTGACTGAGAAGTTGATTGTCAAGCAGGCCGGAAACGGAAGCAGTATTTCCGAGTGGAGTTCGAAAGCGCAAGCACGCTCCCGCGAAGCCTTGGATCCAAGCGACGGAAAATTAGACAGGGCGGGGAGAATACCGTACGCATTGTCCTATATTGAATGTTCTAATGCTTGTCAGACTCATCAATTCTATATGTGACTTACATTTATAGTGAGTTGTTCATGCTAAATCAAAAGAGCGGCTGTTGACGTTCTTGTGATTCCAGCCACGATCATAGCAGGGATGGTTAACGCCCTCAATGGCTTGGGTAACATCTTCATAATAAAAACATCCATGTTAGGTGTGTACCAGCGCGTGGTGAATATTTTTCACCTACTCGTGGCCGCCTATTTTTCCGAACTGCCTACACAGAATGGGTGACAATGAGAGAGGAGGGCACCAGAGGCGAGAATATGACAGGGAAATAATGACAGTCAGCCTGAATCGGATGATGAGGTTACTCCATCAGGTGGATATAAAGACGACAACACCACAGCTCAGTAAAGTGGTTATTATACGGAAAACAGTGAAAAGGTCAGCACAGTGGAAGTTAGCCATCTCCCAATGAATCATAGCCTAGCGTCCAATTCTTGATGGTGTTGACTTGAAATGCAGCAGAGATGCTTATTGAGCGGAACGTGACCTGTTCTGAGTTGGAACAGTAGGGAGCTGTGACGACGTTGGAGGTTCTCGGTGCAAAGTGCTTCGATGAGGCTGAGGAGTCAATGGTGTGAAGGCACAGCATACTACCAGCTTCCTTCCGTCGTCATCTGGGATAAGCGCTCTGAGGTCGTCATGGAAGACGTCCATGAGGTAATGTCCCTGTTGTGAGTGGAACGCTTGTAAGTTAAGTGGTAATTCTCGAAGGGGAAGTCGGAGCGGCGGATGAAGTACATTTTCTTCTCTTCTCTTCTCTGCTTTCCTTGTCCCCTTCTGTCTTTGTCTCTTCTTTCCCCCCTTGGCGTTGTCCCCTTTTTCTTTCTGTCTTCCTCGACCAATTCTAATCAAATCTCAAATCAAATCACATGCAGCCAATAAAAAGGGTTGTTGGTGAAAGCTCGCTACGACGATATCGTATCAATTGGGGGAAAACGTGCAGTAAAAAAGCGATTGAAAAGAAGCAGAAGTAATAGTCTCAGAAGAAGAGATCGCGCCCGTTTCCAGCTCCATTATATCAGCGTATTACGGTGTGATATAGCCTTGATAGTTTCCTGTGATATTATTGATGACACTCGGAAGAAATCAGCAATTGCCAGTGAAATCCTAGAATACGAGTCATGTGCATACTGCCTGTGCAAGAATGTTTCCAAGTCAGTCTGATATGCATCATCGATATGTGGTTCAGGTGCCACAGCTAGGACTGCGACATGGAGGTAATAATGTCTGACCAATTGACCAAATTCTTGGTTAGATATTACTACTAACACTCATTCCAAATCAGACAAAGGCCAAGATGCATCAATGAATTTGCATTCCTTTCTTATCATGTTGAGATAAGCCATAGCTCGTGCTATCTCTACACTGAGTTTCTCGCAGTTGGAACAAGTCCCAGTTCAAGAGGGGTCATATATATGGGTGTAGCACAAAGCCTAAGTTCGTGACATAATGGATGCCTGAATCACTAAACATCACTCACTCGCAAGGTTGACATTCACTTATTCGGAGTCGCCTGAGGGGACTAGCCATAATGAAATGCCAAAGTGCCAAAGGTCGATTGGATATTTGATGAGTGAGTGTTTATTAATATATTAATATTATTTAACCAAATGGTAAAAAGATAAGAATAAGTGGGTTAATTACACAATGCGGTGAGTGACTTGCAATCAGCGACCACGCCACCTCTGAATGGAAGCACATGCCTTGCCACACGATGTTCCATGACTTGGTTCATCAGAGTTCAAATTTTAAAGTTTTCATGTGAAGACACCCAAGGGGATTGAGTTTCAGTGCATTGCCTTCTCCTTGAACGATCTCCACGAAAGGTTACTAGCCACCACGCCATCAGAGAAAAAATACATGGCTTTGAAGGAGGCGCTGCAGAAGAAAGGCCCATTGTACCGGCACGCAGATCAATAAACTCATGAAAAGTGGTGTTTCACTATCGATTTGACTTTTTCAGTACATACATGACACTGACATTTTGTCAAAAAAAAAACTTCTAGAGATGAGAGATATCATGTTAGACATCCATGGGGATACTCAAACCATCCATTTCCTTTAATTTATTGTAGATGGTCCGCAACTGCTTTATAGAGCTTGGGAGATCAACACGAATGACCTGATTCCAGTTCGGCATGTGGTCGGTTGGTTTTTCCTTAGGGGGTCGATAACTTGGGTCCTTATCAGCAAGAAGATGCATGGTCCTAAGGACTTCGGTACGGTGAATTGTAGCGCTGCACCAGTATGGACCTGCAATATGACAGTCATGACATGTACTGCAGATAGATGGTATGGACAATTACCTGAAGCTGCAATGGCAAACACGTACTCCTTGTTTGAATCCTGAATAAACACATGTGCTGCCTGGATGACCAGGTCGTTACAAGCTATTGAAATCTGTCCACAAATCTCTTCTTCCTGCTCTTCACCCATGAGACTCCTGCTCACAAACCGCTTCAATTCAACAAGAAGGCCAATGTTCGCCTCAGTGATCCTCCATCCTCCATAGCAGACCATCTGCTGTGGCTGAGCCACCGCCATAAGATGGAGAATCATGAAATCCACAACAACCTGATTGACATCTGTTACGAACTTGGCTAAGTTCACAACGTGAACCTTATAGGGGCCTTCGCGTACGGGCTCTGCGACCAGTGCCCTCCGTGTACGGCGAAGGTTCGTAGCACTTCTCGAGAGACAGGGCTCTCCTGGAGAAGTATCCACTAGACTTGTTGGTTCGACCAACAAGTGTAGTGCTTGTGATAGGACTCGGCTTGGGCGCGACAAGTGACCAAGATTACTTATACACAAGGCGAAGCTCGCTAGGCTTCTAGTAGATGGGGATCAAGACAAAGGTAGATTAAAGCTGAAGAGTACAACAAGTGATAGCTAGCTTAATATACGAAGTATTGAAGCTGAGCCTGAACCAAATTAGCGGACGAAGTCGAGTCATGAAACCAAAAAGTAAAGTACTATAGAATACGGAGGAACATACGAGTCATAGGGAATGTTCCGTGTACCAAAGCAACGGTAATACAAGGCAACGCAGCCAGAGGTCCAAGGGTATGACCAAAAGAGGAAAGCATAGGTTAATCCAGAGAGCTGGATCGATATGGTGACTTTTGGGAAGTCATGTGACTTTGAGGATGTGTCTTTTGAAGACAGAGTCCGGCGTTTAGACGATGTTGAGGGGAAAGAGTGGAGACAAGATCTGGTGACAAAGGCATAGAAAGGGAAAATGAATAGGGGCCCTAATAGGCACATGTTATTGTAACAACATCCCCCTCCGGGACGGTTGATGCAAAAGAAACATCACCAGCCCCAGACCCGACTTCTTCGTTACTGACATGCTTTCCTGGAGCATTATGCTCTTCAGGCAGCTGCACAAGCTCCTTGGGATCATCGCCATCATCTTCATCCTCATGGTCATCATGTGTCGGCACAAACCAAACAGGGAATTGAGGGGTGACAATTAGATTTGGGACATCGGCGACTAAGTCTGAAAGTGTCTGAGCCCACAGGGCATACCAATAAAACTCAATATTCCTAGAGTTGAAGGTGTGTGAGAACACGAGGGAAGTCTCCAGGATGGCTTTGTGTTCCATCACTGGATTGATAACCCGCCCAGGTAGAATCCAACCTGGTTCACTAAGCGCATTGCAGGGCTTACCAGGGGCCTCAAGAGCCTGACTGGGAGCCTTAAGGGGTTTACTGGGAGCCTTTGGAGGCATCGGGAATCAGTAGTCGACTTCAGTGATATTGACCAATGTAATATATATAGCACGGACCTTGAATTTTTGTGGAGAACAATGAGGGATGCTATGGCAAAATATTTCGAGCGATAGGTGGCGATAGCTGGCTGCCATGATAGGCGATGAGTTTCAATTTTTGATGGCATTGATTCAATTTGTCCCAGGAGAAGGCATAATCTAGCTAGACAGACAAAAGGGGATCAGAGGGATTGATGGGCGAACACAGTGCGGTGATCGCCTGGCGCCCACAGTGTGTGGTATCGATTGTTCACCGGCGCGTTTTGTGGAAACACGTGCCTTGTCACATGACGTCCAATATAAAAGGGCAGACTTGGTTCAAGTTCCAACACACCTCACTCCTAGTCATCGCGAATCCAAGGTAAGCAAACACAGTTGCGTCGGAACCGTTTCTGCAATCTCAGGCCTCTTCACAGCATTCAGGCATTGTAGTCATGCTCAAACACTGTGGCTATCTAGTAGAAAAGGAGTTGCTGCTTCAGCGAGCCATTGAGTTGGGTTATCCGCGCCCAGTGACCGCGGCAGACCAAACGGGCATGCTTCTCATAGCTGCAAGAGATCTCATGGGGCATACGGGTGTTTTGCGCAGTGCCAAACTTCGTTGTGTAAAGACCCCCAAAGGGATCAAGTGGTGGTGTATTGTCTTCTCATCGAATGATCCCTGTGAAAGATTACCAACCACTGCACCGTCAGAGGAAAAATACATGGCTTTGAAGGAGGCACTGCAGAGGAAAGGTCCGCCTCAGTGGTATCAAGCTCTTTGAAACAATGTCAGTGATTACTCACATTGCCAATGAAGCCGACTAGTGCTTATTTTGAAACCAGACTCATCATATTCATGACCTGCCACATACCGTCCAAGCCCTCGAATCCCAGGACGAGTGGCACATAGGCAAATGTAATCAATTTATTGCCGTTATTCTTCTATTGGTCTGAGGAAAGGCTGCAGGATGCCGAGGATTCCCTATTGGCCAAGCTTCTTTCTTTTTTGCACTAGAGTAATCCTCTGTTGAACTATGTCGATGCATATTATTGTAAAGAGAAATTCATTGGAGAGCGTCGCGAACGAGAGAATTGTGATCCATCTGAGTTTGTAGTACCATCTTGTACTGATGCAATGAGATACGACAGTTAGTAACTCAAATTTGATGATGGGCGTAGCTATTTTGACACGGTCCTGCCGCGCCTGCCGTGGTTGTGACGCACCTGTGATGCGGCGTGACATGGATGTGACGCGGCACTGATGCAGCACTGACGCGGCCACTGACGCGCCAGTTCAAGCATTCCCTATCAGTCTACATTCGACTCCCAGATCAAGTTGCACACAGCGTTTATGACCATTACTTCATTTTATTCATCATAGGGACACCTAGTACCAGCTAAATCAGCAATAACTATTTTCTTTTCTTCCCTCTCTGGACCCTCTGTGAAGCACGTCGACGTTTAATGGGATCACATTTCTCAATTGGCAGCGAAGGGCGACGTTTCAGTGGTACAGTGTCTTCTTCAGCCAGCAGCGAAGGAGCTTCAACTTCGCACAACTCGTCTAAAGATGTGGTATAAGAGTTATCACTAAATAAGTGGCCACGCTGTTGATGACATATGTCAGAGACATTGAACAGAACAAGTAATTTCTTCCTCACTTCAAGTTCGCTCTCGCTATAATCTCTTCCTAGCAGCCATTCATTAGGAATGTTGAGATACACATTCCACCGCCTGTGATGTTGACCAGCATCCAACCCCCACTGCTGGTTGCCTGCAGGTCCTGCTTCTTCTGAATCCTCGAACATCCTTGCTTCTAGTGCTGCCAGACACTCGAGGTCTACATCAGCCACGAAGCTATCAGCAGGATAGCTTATCATGAGATCAGCCCAAGCCATCTTCAATAGCTCACTATCATTCCATTCCTCATTCCTCGCTTGGACGCGTTTTTTGAAATCACTGGCCTTTCGATGGGCAACAACGAGAGTGAATGCATGCACCAATGGCATGCCACCGAGCCATTTTTCGACTTGATCAGCAGCACCTGGAATGTTTTCAGAGAACCAATGTGCAATTTTTGCATACTCATGAGACGAGATATCACCACAGAATGGTATGCTGTATGCACCCACACCGTCTAGGTTCTTCTTCGATCGCAGGACATAGTCTATCACAGGATATGCCTCCGCACCACACTTGCTCAAATCAGGACTGTCGAGGAGCTTCTGAGGTGAAGCAACATGTGGCTGTAGAATGTCGTCCAATTCTTTTGATGTTTGCGCTGACATGAAGTTTTGAATCAAGTCTTCTTCGCAAGGGGTATCCCAAGAGTGGACCCATTCTCCGAGCTATGTCATACTTCACGGTAAGAGGACTCTGAACATAACTGGTCAATGTCACTCACACGAATCTCACGCCTCTTAGCTTGGTCCTGCCAGAGTTCATCCACAAGATCTCCTTGCTCAACATCACTAGGAGGTGATTCGAGACTTGACGGGAATTTGCAACCACGCCACCAAACCACCTGCCAGCGTACTCGATCATGTGCAGTAGCAGCAAGACTGGCAGTGCCATAGGACTGAATTAGCCGCACAGGATACCAATACTTCCCAAGACGAGCAAGAGCCCCTTTGCCAGCACTAGAAGTGAGTTGTCAGCCATATTTCATCCATGCTTGTATGTCAAAAGACAAACATCAGACGTGTGTGAAGAGGAGCCATTTTCTTCTTGCTTGTGGTGTTCCGATTGCTCCTGTGGCTTGGTTGTGCAGCTTTTGACTGCTGTGTTGAGCATCCATCACAATAAAACGCTGCTTTTGGATGGAGGTTGCTGGCTCGTCCACCTCTCTGACAAGCAATATGTGACCAATTTTCACACAGATCGCATCGAATTGACTTTTGACCACCCGCAACTTCATGACCATTGCCTTGAGCTCCGCACCTGCAATGAAATGTATAGTCGGATGCTTCACTTTCTCCGTCATCCAGGTCTAATGGTTTCGCTATCTCGAGTACACTGACATGGTTGGACAGTGTTTCCTCCTCATTGCCAGATGCCTGAAGTGGATTCTCTGTTGGTTCAGGTAGATTGACCTGGTTGGATGGCTTTTCCCACTCGTTTCCGGATGGCCGATTTTCCATTTCTAATGCTGGTAACAAGATCCGAAGTTTTTTTGGTTTTGTGCGAGATGGTTGTGGACCTGGAACTTTGTTCTTTGCATTGCTGCCTGTGTTTGATGTTACCACCTGCTCGTACTCTATATTCTGTGTAGTTGCAGGGTTTTTGAGCCAAATAAGATTGTCTGGATCAACAGAAGATACTCCTGGGCGAGACAAAGAAATAGTAGGAATTGAACTTGGTGACTGTGGGTCACGGTTGATGTGAATATGGTGCAAACATTCTGCAGCCGCAATTTGATATTCGGTGAAGAAGTTCTGTGCATCGGAGCCGCCACGTAACCTATACACAACACCGTGAACATTGAAGCCTTCTGGTGCAGGAATATCATGCAAATTGCCCACAAGGTGGCTTTTGATAGTTGCGTTCTTCATCAGTTGTGCATATCCACCATGAGAAAGGTCATCATAATGATAGACCCTCTTGCCATCAGGTGAGTAACGAGCAACAAAATGTGCCAGCTTTGGTGTAGGGTCACAAAAGACAAGGCCAACCACATCATAAACGAGGGAATGCTGTTCTTGGGCTTCTTTCGTGAGTGGCCATATGTGCTTGGGAATCGTCCATTTGTTATCATGATGAAGAATATCACCAAACTCGACTATCAGCATCACTGGAATCCCAAGATACAAAGTGACGAAGTTGGGGGAGCCATCACATAGAACTTGTGCATCCAAAGTTCACCAGCAATAAGTCTTAGAAGTGGCTTCCTTGTTCACACAAACAAGATCACGGAACCAAGCAGCTAGGTCACCCTTGTATTGAGCCGAGAGTTTGACGTCAAGCTGAAAATGACACTTTGGGTGGGGTTGACATGGTATCTGCCAGTGCATTGGCCCACCAGAAGTACCTGAGCAAAATCGTAGGTCCATGATCTGTGCCTCGAAGAAAGTGCGAGCAAGGTATGTCTCCTCAGGTGGCATCTTATGCAAGAGTAGACAGAATGCCCTTCCTAGCCAGCCCTTGATATTGAATGTAGAATATTAGTGAAACTAGCTGTAGTATGCAACAGTACACTTACAAATACACCGTCTGCGACTCCTATGTCTTTGATGATTCGTGTGGCCTTCAGATTCTTGCGAAACCCATCACGTTGAGTTGTCAAGATACAAGATGCATTAGATGGCTGATCAATGCTCATACGAACTTTCATGACTTGATTCAGAGCCCACAAGGGATGTGCCTCACGGATTCCAAGGAAGCGTGGCTGGAAGACAGTGTAAAAGTGAGGCTGTATGGTAACAAACATGAGCTCAAGGCAGGTATCGAGCCAGCACGAATTTTGAGACCAAGCATAACTGGGCCGTGAGCGTAGTGGATGGTTGGAAATGTTAGAATCAAGTGAACTTCCAGAATCCGAATCCAAGTCTTCCCTGAATGCCTGTTGCTTATCACGAGATTTCGACTGAGTTCTCAGAAGCTGGTGTGAGGTATCAGGAGGGCGACCATCATTTTTTCTGGACTTGGAGCGCTGTGATCGTGGTGCTCTTTCTGGATGAGTGCGACCATGAATCTGCAAATTAGTTTGCCAGCTCTTAGCTGCTCCATAGCGGATTGGAGCGCCTACTATTTAAAACAAGAGGAGCTTAATGACGAAAATGACACCAATGATGTACTGGTCAACATACCACTTCGGCCAGCTGCACGTAGCTGGAAACTCTCCATGAAAACTTGCAGGCAAAGCAACCCCTCCATCAAGTTGTAGCGTTTGCCAACTGTGGCATACAGCTTTGCATGCATCACTTCCTCCGCATTAGTAGAGTTTGGCATTGCCTGGAATAGACCTGTCTTCATCTTCTGAAACGGTGGAAACAGCATCTGGGCATGGCTATCACGAAGCCACCACTCAAGCCATGGCTTTATCTTGGGATAGTCTCGTAGAAGGGATGCAACCTTTTGCTTGAAAGTGACCATATCAGAGACTGACAACAGTGCAAGGGCACGGCTCTGAAAGTTGTCTGCTTTGGCAGGGTCAATGACTCCACTGATTTTTTTGACACGCGTGACCTGAGACCGGTAATGCTGCTGACAGCCTTTAAGGAGCGCTCCTGCTGCATCTTCAAGTTCAGCCTGAGAGCGCAGATCCTCACGATTGGTCCAGAATGTAATGAATGCTTGAGTAAACCCAACTCATTCGGCCTCACTGAAATCGACGACCTGGATCACAAAATATTTGAATATCAGAATCAACCCTATGTACAAGTATCTCGGACCATCTTACATTTCCAAACAACTCATCATTGACTTCACGTCCATGCTTCTCGCATTCGTCTGCCATGGAGTTGAAAAGGATAAGAAAATGTAATCGATAGTGTTCAGCTGAACCTCCATTGGCGTAGGTCATGAGTCCAGGTACCCAGCATGCGAGCAAAGCAGAATATGTTGAGCTGATGATGAGAAGATCTTTGGATGAGTGCCAAAATCCATGTGCTGCATCCGAAACAATGCCATTCACAGCCTCGTCCTCGATGAAGTCTGTCACCAGTTGTGACACCATGAATTGAGTTTGAACAACGACCACAGTCACTGCTTCAAATTGAGAATATAACACATAGCCCGGATGATTCCTCTGGAATTCTGCGAAGTCATCAACGAAGTTCCGAGTGGACTTGCCCCGAAGTGCTTGTAGCTCTGCCTTGACACAGTCCTGGTTGAGAAGCACTGTGGAGATTTTCGCAACTGATTCACGGGTACCAGTAAGGCCGTGACGACCAGCAATCAATGCTGCAGGGCCAGCAGCAGGATTTTTGAAGACAATCTGTTCGAATCTCGTCCGCTCGTCGCGGGATAGATGCAACACGTGAGTTTGCTTTGGGTGGTTGTGAACACCCTTGTGAATGTAGTGGATGCCCCCTTTGAATGAATACAGCACTGATATGACACCACAATCAATATGCGTGAGCTGCCCACCACAAAGGCATGATGCATTTAGCTGCCCCATGATACCGGCCCTGCGTGTCTGTGGACGCGTGACCACCTCACAGGTAGGTTCGTCACAAGTGATGACACCTAGGCAAACACGTCTCATCTTTTTGCCTTGTTGCCATGTCAGTGCTGACTCTGACCCCCTCTTGTCTCCTCCTCCTGGTTGGCAAGCCCAATGTTCGCTGAGATTATCAGTTCTTATTACCTCCTCCCACGTGAATAACCTTTCGAAATCTCCGTCTGGCCATTGGTCCCACGCATCATCCGTCAATTTCTGGTCAGTGCCGGTTGTGAGACGTCGAGAGTGGTCTGGTTCATGACGTTTATTTGCTTGGGCCGTAGGACTAGCGCTTCGGGTACACCGGCGTAGCATAGATTTTGTGGGTGTGCCAAGATCAAAAAGCTCCTGCAAGTGGTGTCTCATAAGTCGAGGGAGGGAGGGAGCATCTGAGGTGGAGTGCGCAGTGACACCAGTTCTACATGTAACGGGATTCGTGGTATTGCGCGGAGCATCTATATTTCACCTAATGTTAGAGAGGCAAGCAAAGAGCAATGGAAGCACTACTCACCTAAAGCATGTGACGGTCGAGCGGTCTGCACAGAGGCTGGAAGATAAGCTATTATATTACCTGTGTTACCTGTTAAATTTGAGTTCGCAAAGAGCATTAGTCAAATAGTGCACCTAAGCGGTCATAGCAGGGAATGAGGTCTCCAACACCCAGCGGTTGATCTGGATGATTTTGAATCCTTCTCTCGTTGGGATAGAAAAAGTGGAATATATGTTTGATTAATTCCTAGACAATAGTTAAAACAGGTGCACTCCATAGCTCCAAGCACTCACAATAGCCATAGTATATGCGAATTTGCAAAGGGTGATGTCTTCGTTAGGCCATAGGAGGCGAGATAAAGGAGTTGAGGCTGGAGAAATAGAATTTTCGGAGTATCGCGATCCGCACGTAGAATGCTTAGTAAATCA
>QLOO01003219.1:0-15590 GCA_003313855.1 Suillus sp. MG131 | reverse complement strand
TGTACAATATATACATACTTTGGTGTTATGCCTTACTCATACTGGGTTGTAATCAGCACATTGGCTAACTAAGTAACACCATCCTCTTGGGCAAATTGGCAATTATCAGCCTGAGCTCTAAGGGTCGTCCTGTCTGAAAAATCATGTCCGACCACTGTCCATGGGGAGAAAGGCGGAAACAACCCGCACCGCTACTTTTCAAATGGAACTGCTGCCACGTCTCTGCTTGACGTCCATCGAGGGCCATGGGAGTCGGACGATAACCACCTCAAACACCCAAACATCATTTGTATGGATTCCTCCCCTCGCAGCAGACCCTGATGACTAGGACTATCTCGCGGGTCCGGAATTAATCACTGATGAGGAGTTGATGGAGGAGCTGGTAAAACATTGAGCGCGAGAAGCTGATTGGCCGCAAGACAATGATGGAGCAGGTGATGTACTGTATATTCTAGATGGTGGCATCATTGACTGGAACGAGCAAGAGACTCGGAGGGTATCACGCCAACTGCTTCGTTGAACAAATTGACGTACTTGATCGAGGCCCAGAGAGTGCGCCAGGGTGGAATATCGATACACTTTTACTTTTTCCCGACTTCTGCCATTCTACCAATTGCCGTTCTGTCATTTTGTCAATTGTCACGAGGCCAATTAATTCCTTTCTGTCCGCGAGTAAGGCAAGAAATGGTGAAGAGCACTACGCTACGACAAAGCCCGAAAGCCTGCCGCTCTGCTCCTACCCCCGGGTCCGTGCTATATTATAGTCCCAGCGTCTGTGCCGGACTCACGAAATAGAAGCATGATCCCCTCAAATTTCTGTTTGCTGATTCTGTCACATAGACTAGGCCACGAACAGTCTGACTGCATCCTCGATTGAGAGAGAACTATTTCGAGGAAGTCCCCTCGAGTTGTCCGTGGATCCAGGCTCGCCACGATCCTAGGTGATCAAACATAGTTGGGCATTTGATTCTTACGCGTGCTGCATCCAGGCTTGGCCCAACACGATGGTGCATAGTGCCATATGACTATCTTCCTGGTCTGCCTACGGATGATTATGACTGGGTAAAACGTGCAGCAACCTGGTCTGCTGAGAACGAACCGCACCGAACGCACGGTAGCCTATATACAGTTTGTACAAACAATGCGATGTATGGGTAGCTCTCCACTGGAGTCAACTCTTTGAGTATCACGAGGGAGAAAAGGCAGTGTGTCCCATGTCGGACTCTCCGACGGCCGAGAATAGAGCATACGTTGAAACAGTGATAATTTTGGCTGTACCGCAAAACCGCGTGCACTGTCAGATTTAAACCCGTCAGATCTGGCCAACATCAAGCCGATTGATGAAAAACGTACTATCATTATGCAGCTCAGCATGCAGTCGGGACAGTAAAATATACACATCATCGGTCTTCCAGCGAACAGGTGCCACTAACGATTCGCACTCGAATCCGGACGTCGCCAGAACAGCAATCTACGCCGGACTGCTGGAAGGTGGCCTGAAGAATAGTGAGCCAGGCTACTCTCGTGGGGTTAGGCAGGAACCGACCAAACACTATCGACGGTCCCCATCCCACCAGTACTAACGCTACATGTTGCGTCCCAAAGGGCGTTGGGTATTGACGATGTGTTGCAACATCAATGATAGTCGAAAGAGCGGCCAGAAATTGTGTGATGAAGAACGCCCTAAGGGTTCACATCAGCACCTCTCTGAGGACTCCGACCCATACTTCGACGCGCGTACATTTGGAAGAGAATGAGCCTCCATATTGCAGGTGCAAGACTCTGTTCATGGCCATGATGGCCTTGAGGGCAAAGTAAATACGTACTCCAAGGTACTACCGGAACAACTCACTCGATATCGGAAGTGTAGCTGTGCATTCTTCAATAGGCACGACGGACACTCGTTCGTCGCGTATCTGAGATTCGTCCCATCGCGATCTCTCCGAAGAGCGCTTTGACGAAGGTGATGAGGATAAGGAGGAGGGAAGAATTTCAGCCCGCGGAGAATGGATCTCGTTAGACATGGCCGCGGCATCATCCATGTTATCAACACGAGGCATAATACCGTTCCTTGCCATCATCGCGACGTCTTGATCATTGTTGTCCATCAAATGGTTCCCAAATTCCGCGGACTCGGGACCCACATCCGAGGCGGACGTAGGCGGCATAGATGGGTTTTTTGAGGGATCAATGATGTTGACCTCCCTTTCAGCCGACAGGGAATGTGAATATGGGGCTGTGAGATTGAAAAGCTCCCGATGTACCGTGTGCACTTTGAATACACGGTGGGCTGCTATTGCAGACAGGAAGAAACATGGAACCGTGAGGATCATGGACATGCCCGCATAGCCTAAGAACCGTCCCCTGCGTATGTAAGCTTCATCATAAGGTTGGCAATGCAAATGACGCACCATATGGGATGACTAGCATCGCAGTGAAGATCATCTGTGGGTTGAATTGCGTGAAGAGATAGTAGGACGGGAACGGCGACACCAAGTGCACCGAGTGGAAACACGACGATGGGCAAGAGATAATAGTTTCGCCATACTAATGTCCTGCTCACGGATAAGTACTTAAGGTAAAGTGGCGCGGCAATCGTGCAAACTACGCACGACGAAGCGGTCATTATCACACTGGACGGCCACACTACAGCGCTTGTCGTCGCCATTGTGAACGCGGCACATACTCCCGTCACGGAGTGAGCGGAGAAGTATATGATGAACGTCTGAGCTGCTCGAGATATTAGGGCAATAGAACAATAGCACACATTATAAAAGCTTGCCTTTGCAAAATGCTGGTGGCATATCAAACGGGTTCATATTATATACCATGCCTTCAAGGAGTCAGCAGAGCCTCTCCTGTTTGGCATGAAAACACAGACGCACCCAGGCAAAAACACCCCTGAAGTATCGTCGCAAAGATGCAGTACAACATTGGGCCCCAGTAGCTCCCAATCGCGCGAGCGAACACTGTTAGGACTATCCAACATGCAAAGATGCCTGTACCGCTGTGTCGTCAGTCCAGGAAGTCTTTAATGTCCGAATCTGCTTACCAGAAAACGACAGTGCAAACCACACAACTTTCAG
Source organism: Suillus sp. MG131 (assembly GCA_003313855.1). Taxonomy (NCBI): domain Eukaryota; kingdom Fungi; phylum Basidiomycota; class Agaricomycetes; order Boletales; family Suillaceae; genus Suillus; species Suillus sp. MG131. The sequence goes on along the minus strand of QLOO01003219.1, from coordinate 12,504 downwards.
CGCGAATGGTAGCATGGGGGCCAATTTCAACAGACAATAGTTGACCCAGACCAACTCTTGATGGTTCACTGTCACGGTACCGGGATGAGATGCATGACACCAGGCTTATGCCTAGTAGTTGTAAATAGTTCGGAAACAATTCGCTTCTATATCTTACCTTTTCTCACTGTCAAAGTCTGGGCCGGCTTCAGCATGTGCAACGAGGTGCCATGCATTGATAAAACCTACAAGGTTAGTCCTTGTTAACATTAAAAACTGCACATGCCATCCTTTCCGCGTGAGCTGTAGTGCTGATGCCCTACTCATTTCAGGACAACCGACGTCATGGCGAAGGAAGATCGGATAATGAGCATATGAAAAAAGCATAATATTAGTCTGCAATGTCCTATATTACATCGCCCGTTATAGTATGATGGCAGCTAGCGCGAGGACAATCAGGACCTCAGCATGCGACGAAGGAAATTGTCAATTTGATGAAGAGAAAGTGACAATGAAATCTACTTAATCAGGAGGACCCCAGATCTAGCAAGAGCAAGGCCGCCGCCACTATCTGACGTGTAGTATGCATCATCAATCTCATGATGTTTCGACAGCTTGGCCAGCTTCGACGCCACCAGCGAGGCTTGCCACGACAGTCTCCACCCCTGACAAAGGTGAGTCCGTCTGGGCAGTTTCGACTTGCGTATCATCGACTTCATCTTGGCACCATTCCATTTTCAACTCTACATCCATTATATCCTTGCCTATACCAATCGGGAAATCGAGGTCATCTCGAGGCAATATGAACGATGAGGATGGCGTCTCGGGAGCGATATGAAATGCTGGGATGAACCACAGCCAAGTCATAAATACCTGTCAAGGCATGGCGTGAGGAATGACATGTGGGAAACGATAAGCACATACCTGTCCCATGTAGAGTTTAATCCGCAACTCTCGGTCGGCGTTAACTACTATTCCGCTGCGACCGATCCTGGTGTTTGTCACTGGCTGGGATATGGTCATCTCCGATTCGACTAAAGCTTCTGAGTTGTGGATTTCCTCCTGTCGAAGCGGTGCTCTGGAAATTTCCACCCAACGCTCCTCAGCCAGTGGACTGAGAACATAGTTATAAACCTTGATGCTCTGTCATTTATGAACTCTCTGGGTAGCGCAACCAGCTTGTTTTTGACGAACCTTGTCTGCGCTAATCACCTCAGAAGGTAGCTCCCCATCATCTCCCATCCGAGCGAAAGTCCGTACCATCTTGTCTCTGTCCCATTTGTCATCGGCAAAGATATCACTGACCGAATCAGACAACTCAAACTTTCGCTGTCCCAAGTTAGTGATATCCCGAGTACTTTGCTCCCAACGCTCTAGAGCATCAACCAAGTCATCGTCATAACGCGCTAGTGATGCCCAAACACGGTTATTGCCAAAACTAATGAGACCACGTCTGTCCTTTCCGCGATCCACTAGCGAGCTGGCTGCACGAACGAGACCTGCTTTAATTCCAGACAGCTCACGCAGTCGAAGCGAAATTTCGGTGATGCGCACTTTCCTCCGGGGCGAGTTGGAACCATTGTGTAAGCCCGATTTCACGTTCGACAGTCCCCACATGCCAGGTGGACCCTGGCCAGCAAGAAGTCGCGACCAGTATAAAAGCCAGCGCCGCTGACTAGGAATACTGACACCTGCTCTCGGCTTCGCGCTTGATGTGTTCTTTGAAATGGGCGACGCCTTCATGCGACGCGAGGTGTGTAAGTCTAATACCTGCTGTAACGTAGGCGTAGAGGGTTTGGAGGGCAAACTTTGACTCTCATCTCGGGACTCCGGGAATGTCTCTTCCACAATGGTTGAAGTGGAGGAGTCGGTCGATTCCCCTAGGTCTTCAAGGACAGCATCATCGGGGATTGCTTGCATGTAATCGTCAACGCGTACGGTTACCCAGTCCTTTTCAAGGTGACTATATCCCGTAGGAGGAGAAAAGGTGTCGAGTGAGAGAAGATAAGCACAGACTAGCGTGCCAGACCTTCCCTTCCCAGCTGCATGAGACTGAAATTAATGGATGTGCAGAGCGGATGGGGGGTAAGCTGCACCTTTGCAATGTAAAACAGCTACTCGGTCCTTTGAAACTGTTACCCAAGCATGTATCTCTCTTGAAACCAAAGGAAGAATGGCAAGGGGAGGCGTGCTGGAATTTGTGATTAGCGATTGCAAACCAATAATATATGGCTGTTCCTTACTGATGATCTGGAAAGGGGTAGCGACTAACTCGTCCTCCAAAAACGCTCTTGTCATAAAAGTTCTCCCTGACTGGGCAGAAGTTGAATACCCAAAAGTCGCTGCCGTGCCGAGCAGTAAGAAAACGCTGAGCATCTTCGCGGCGGTTTCGGTAGAGGCCCTCAATGCCAGCGGCAGGATAGCCCATAACAATGACTTGATCAGTCACATATGCAAGGTCTAGAAAAATATGACGAAAGTGTGTCACAGGGAGCTCGATAATCAGTATATGATAGAGCATACCTAACTCAAGGTCGAGATTCGGATCCTTGAACCTAGCTTTACTACCCGAAACAAGACGCCGCAAAAACTCAACCATAAGGCGATCAGACTTTCAAAGAATTGGACTGAAACATAGAACGCGCAGAACAACAGCAAGGTAAGGTGGTCATTGGAGCGGCAATGGAGCTCAAAGGTTCCCAGCTTGGGCATTTAAAGTGGTGCCTGATTAGGTAATGGTCCGGATTTAATTGTAAACAATTCAGAGTCGGTCTATTGAACTCGAGCTTTAAGCACGTATGGTCAGTGAATAACGTATGAGGAAAAAGAAAAATATGGAAGAAAAATAAGCATCGTGCGTCGGTTTATACTATTCGTTTATCGATGGTTGCCACCAGAGACGGCAGGCAGTCACTGAATACACCATGACTCGTTTTAAGAATAACAACATCGAAACTCCCAAGAGAAGGCCATTATTGAGGTCCTCAGATACTCCGCAGTGATGTCAATTGCTGGTCAGAGCCGTGGAGGGTGCTAAAATGATACAGCCCTCGGACCAAATCCTGATACACTTAGAGAAGTTGATGAGAGTCTTCCCTGGAAGGATGATATTTGATATTCAAGCCTTGGGCGTAGAATACACCATACATAGCAAGATGAAAATCGGTCTGTATTTCGCCAGGGATCATGAATATGAGGTACAAAATCTGTAATTGACAGTAATCGCGTGTATGCGAAGGGATGTTGCGTACCTGTGCGTGTCATCGGCATCCTAGCCTTTGGAAACCAGGCGAAGTGAGAAACCATGCTCTTTATGAAGGTACAGGTCCGCTGTGGAAGCTCAGCCCGATAAAGGATCTATCCCCTTAAAAGTTAGCTATCATCCAATCCCATCAAAGTTTGCGCAAGACCTCAACTGGAAGGTGAGTAATTTGCTAAGCCCATTCTGATTGCCTCCAGGATTGCAAGGAGTCCAGATTGATACCCGGACACTATTTGAGGGTATTATACCTTCAGTGGGCAATATAACATTATTGTTTCAGGGTTCGTGAGAGATGCTGAGGAGGTAGAGACGGGACTCCAGTAAAGATCGTTTTATTTTTCGCATAAGTTGCGTGTCTCTCGGGTTCGGGATCCGTTTCGACCTGATCCTGACATTTTCCCGCCCATACTAGCCAGCAGTGATTGCCCATGCTGCCGTTGCTGATGAATATAATTTGATTCGTTCTAAGAAATGCGAACATAGACGATCGCCAACGCCAACATAGAAAATGACTTGAGACTCAGCGAGGGGCAAATCTTGCCTTCTATAAATGCAGAATACAGGTTGCGCCGTAGTTTAGCATGCGAGGTATATGAATGGAATGCAAAAATTCAAGCCATGAGATCTACGAGAATGGTGATAATACCAAGTACTAGACCGCACCAACATGAGCTCATCGTTAAACAAACAGAAATAGATAAGAGATTACCGATTTCAATTCCAATAAGAGCAACGACAATCTGTTCAAGTCGTTCTGCATGCCTACTTGATACAGACTCCTTGAGAAGTTGGAGCATATCTTGAAGAACCTGTCCATGAAGTCAGCGAATGTAAGCATGCCACATGAACCAAACCAGCCTCGACTCGTGTATTTAGGAGATTGATTCGTTGGGGGATCTCCAGATAACTGCGCGCAGCATCGTACAATGGTTGGAGATCGGGAAAGCTCTGAAAAGGTGTCAAATGTCAACCTTGAAGTGGACAACCCAACTTACCCAGAATACTTCCTAGAACGGGGGCAGGGGTGAGTTCAATATACTCCAGATGATTGTTTTCTTACCGGAGAATCTAATACAGAACCTACGGAGTTAATGTTAGTCCGTAATATGAATAGCTCCCCGGTTTTGCGCATGATTTCTGGTAAGTATATGTAAGATGGTTTACAATGCGGCATCCTCTTGACCGACCTTTATGGGGAATGCCAATCTTCCCTGTCTCTGACAATGTTTCGGGTATATCTTTCGTGTCTTCAATGGTATTCGAGATAAGCTCCTCGAACTGGGCAACCGTCAGGGATAGATTATGCCACATGATGAAGTCAGTATACCAAGGATATCTTGACGGACTGAGACAGTGCATGCGATAACGAGAGCTTCGTCCTTGATATTTTTAAGCATCATAGAACTCCTTTTATACTCGACTCACATGTAACCAGATCCCTTGCGCAAGGTGATCACATCGTTGTATATACTGTGTCATGGGTAAAAACCAGCGATTTCGGAAAGGAATTAAACGTACCGACTGTAGTCAGCGTAGTAATAATTCAGATCCTCCATTTCAACGCTGTCTGGTGCTGCCAGCAATTCAGAGTTCTGTGGGTAATACAAAAGCCTCACCTACCCAATCTTTCAACCTCAAAACGCTTGCTACGCAGTGTTCGTCAAGGCTGATTGTAACAAAGAAAATCCTTACATGGAGGACAAGAAACGTTTCTCTTGGGCTTCACTCATTCCCCATATGACGACTGTTCCGTAGGCGAAAATGAAAATCTCAGCCTCGGTTGGAACAGTGTGAAATTTGCTAATCTTCTTGCGGTTAGAGGGGAATCCATTGTCTTCCGCTTCAGAAATCAAGGGATTTAGTCCCGGGATTCCTAGCAAATCTCCACTCGCCGGCAGAGATTTCGCATTTGCTTCTTGGTTGACTTGGGGTTCATACGCATAAGGTGTATACAAAACTTCGTCGATAATCTTGGGGTCTGCAAGATAGGATGCCCTCCGGGCATTGAAAAACTTCGCAAGTTCATGCAGACGATAGGAACTAAATCAAGACAATACCTCTCAGTTACATAGTTAAGCAAGAAGCTAACAAAGAGCTACCTTGCCGTCGCATATGCCGTTACGCGAGGTAGTGACTTCGCCTTTTTCTTTGTCAGCCTCAGTGCATCTCTTCGTGCCGTTCCTTGCGGAATCTGGGAGATTTGACGTAGCCGTACTTCGACATCCTCGTCTTCGTCCTCATCTGACTCGTCCTCATCCTCGTCATCCCCGTCATCCGTATCTCCTGTTGTACCCAGACTTTCCTCAGCATCTGTCGGACGTGGTAAAAGTTTGCCTTGGGTAGATGATGTCGGTTGGTCTGGTAGGACCTTCAGTTTCCCGGCGACCTTCGTGGACCTGTTGGCGCCGCGAGTTTTTGGTTCGGGCTCCCTAGAAACGCCTGCTATAGATTTTGGTAAGAGCGGGTTTGTAGGCATAATGGGACACAGCTATATTTCGAATGTTACGACACTTAGAGAGTCCCTTTCTCAGCTGTTCGGACTTGGTCTCGATTGATCGTGATTCGTGGCTACTAGCCACCAAGGGTGGGTCACATGACTGCTGGTCACGTTGTTGCCATTGCACTCAAAGCCTTGGCAAGTACATAGCTCTGGCCACGCGGTTCCAATTGCGTCGCCATGCTGGATCAGGCATGTACATGATGCCTAAGCTTTGAGGCTTGCGATTTACAAAGAAGTTGTTCTCACTCACAGCCCTCATCATGATCTTCTCGCCGGTTGCCGTGACTCGGACATCACTCTGCCTCGTCTGGGTATAGGTCGACGCAGGGCGAGCTGCATACGAGCGTATATTTGTAAAACGCCGCTCAGGGTTGACCTGAAGTGTTTTGCGGTATGTGACAGCATAATCAATGGTACTGAAAACTTACTGAAACCAGCATCATTCGCTACAGACTTGAACGCTGAACGTTCAATGTTTGCGTGCAGGCACCCCTGATATCGATGTCCGACATGCACAGCGGCGCTATCTAACGCACTACTCAGGCTCATTAGATTGGATCTCCCTCAACTGTTAATAATGTCATACTGCTAGTGTCATGCAACCTCGCCATGCCCAATCTTCCAAACTCAGACGCGCCCTAGGATATAATGACACACTTACATAAAACTTAAAATGTGGTAAATTGCGGGTTCGTGCATTTACGTTGACTTTATACTGGGGAAGGCCTCACGTCACGGTAAACTATGTCAGGAAGAGCCTTACTGATCGGCAGACGCTCATTGGCGGAGAGGGCTATCCATCCTATGATGCCCTAAACGGCATACTATGCCAGTCAACTCGTTCTCATTCCATCGCCCTTTTTTGACTCAGGATCATACAACAATCCCAAAGGCGTCAGATTAGAAACCTTTTCCTGCCTCCGCGGAGCCGTTTTGGACCACAGGGTTCATTGCCGTACACTACCCTCTTTTTCTTCTTCTGGTGTTGGATGCAAGTAATTTACTATGGCAGATGTTTGGTTACATTTCGACTTCCTGATGCCGGACAGACTTTCAATGTCCGATTGGTGTTTGGTTCTGGTCCTATCCCTTCCACTGCAATCAGCACCCCACAGAAATCAGCAGTCATGCACATGTCATGTACACTACCAGTAGCCACTTGAGACCAAAGCGAGACTGAGAAAACCATGTACAACACCTAGCAAGAATGATACCTATGTCAAGAATTTTGTGTTTAAGTGGCATGGCTTAATAGTAGCTGACCCAATTTTTATCAGCCAAGGCAAATGTCTGCAGTGCCCCATCTTCTACCAACTGGCAACATTTCTCTGCTGTTTAGGTAGTGAATAAGGCCTCAAGACTAGTGGGCTTATATCTGTTGCTGAAGGTACAGTTTACCTGTATTCAAGTTGTGTATGCTGAGCTCTCTGTAACATTTGTAATGACCACCTGTCCTAGCCAGGAGAAAGGTGGCAAGATTTTCTTTCATCTGAAATGGTGGAATGGGGGTTTCCTAGTGGATTGGGCATGGACTGCAAGGGAAACTCAGGCCAAACCTCTATGGCATGAGGTGGTGGCTGTATCTATCAAAGACTGACTATGGCACTGCAGGACTACTGACTACAAGCCAGGACCTCTGGCACTTCCAACCTGATCTGTCCTGCTGGAGCACCCCACTACATTTGCCACCCCTCCAAATGCAACTGTCCATGGTTGCACTATGAAAGATGAATGTGCAGAAGTGTAAGGCTTTGTGCCAGACCATCCTGGTACACCTGCCACCCCTCCAAATGCAATTGTTTGTGGTTGCATCAAAAAAGACAGATATGTGATGGTGTGGAAATGAGGAGAGTGAGGTGGCTGAACAAGACAGAGATAATTTTGACAGCAGCAAGTAGGACAATGTGTTATAGTATGATAGGAAAAATGATATGGTGAGTTGTTGAAGAATGTTGGATAGCACCTCAAGTGTGAATGATGTGGGAGTAGTGCAAATACTGTGTGAGGAAGTTGAACTGGGGACCATAAATGACACTGCCAGTACTGAAGACTGGACCATGGGTTGCAACAGGAAGTGCAAAGAGCCAAAAATCACGTGCAAGCCAAGTCTGAGCAACTGTGTGGCCCACATCATCTGCCCAAGTAGGTAGGACAGTATGAATAACAGTATGGATGAACTCCATGCCTTCAGTTGTGCAATATCAGCATCTCAATGATTCACATTTTCTAACTTCTCACAACTCCACTGGAGCTTGATGCTGAGAACTTGCTGCATATCTTCAATGAACTCATTCCATGTTGAGTATGTGTTGGTCAGGTGGTCCTTGAGGATGTTGGGGATACCCTCAAGCACATCCTCAATAAAATCTCCTTTCAAATCTTCCATACCTAAAGCAAGTTGCAAGACCTCAGTCGCCCACATGATATGTACAAGATTGCCATTAGGTGTCAACACTCCAATATTGCTCTCCTTCAATGTGTGCACAGCCATGTGCTCCCCCTGCTGTGCACAAGACAATTTGGGTGGTTTCAGAGGTGGCCACTATTTAAAAAAAGTTGTCTTGAGTGCCACAAATGTGGTAGTGTGTATGGAATCAAGTGACTGGAACCACTCATCTGCTACTTGCCTGGGCATGAATTGCATAGCAAAGCACTGGATGCACTGAGTGTCAGTCTATGCTGTTGGGAGAGAGAGCTGGAATTGCTTGAACCACACTGAAGGTTCCTTGTTGCTGCCATAGTCACCATAGAAGAGTGGGACAGGTTCTATAGACATGAATTTGAAATTTTCAAGGAATATGGGGAGTTGGTATGATTGATATAGCCAAGAGAATTTATAGGAATGAAATGAAAATGCAATCATGATGAGTAGGAAACCAAGAGAAGCAGAAAAGGAGACCAGAGTGAAAAAGAGAAAAAGCAAAAACTGGGACTCAGATCTCAGATGTTAAGCATGGAGAATGAAGACCACTCTCATCATCATATGGAATAGGCATGGACTGCAAGGGAAACCCAGACCAAACCTCTATGGTGCAAGAAGGCAGCTGTATCTATCCAAGACTGACTATGACACCACAGGACTACTGACTATGAGCCAGGATCCCTGGCACTCCCAACCTAATCTGTCCTACTGGAGCACTCCACTACACTAGTTGCATAGGTATTGCAGATGAGAGTTATATCCCCCTCATGTATAAGCTAACTGTGAATGAGTATGCATATTGGTGTCACAAAAAACACTATGCAGTGAGTGACTTCATTTCTCACTGGTAAAATTCATTTGATGGTGTGCAGTTAAATTATGCAGGTCACCTGTGATCATTATGCAATCTTTACATCTTATGATTTTTGTTGGCCAGGGTCAGTTCAAGATAGCCATGTTTTCAAGAACTCTCATCTGTGACATAAAATGGAGCAGTATTTCCACTCACATGAGTACATTCTTGTTGACAAGGGTATATTTTTTAATGAGGGCTTGTGAAGACTCAGATTAAAATCTACAATACATTATCCACTGATCAAATACTCTTAGGGGAGAGGGTCTGGCTTATATGCAAAATCTTACATTGAATGCAGATGACTTATATTGAGTAGGGATTTTACAGCAAAAAAATTTAGTAGACTACTATCAACTTAATGTAAACTAGGCTAAGAGTCTTGTGCCTTTTCATCCTTCTCTTCAAGCCATTCCAACCTTTTTGCTAGTCTCTCACCTTGCCTCTGTATAACTGAGCTAGAATGCTTCAACATTTTACTAGCCCAAAGCCACTGCTTTGCACATTCTTTATGTGCCAGCTGAATTTCTTGTTGGTGGATTTCAGCTTATCATTCCTTATATTCAGCCTGCTCTTGCTTCTCCCATTTTAGTGTGAGATTCATATTAAGCTGATTGAGTTACTCCTGCCATTCATAGCATTGCCTCATGGATCTCATCATATTGTGAAGAAGTGAGGTTGTCTCACCATAGCTATTAGAGTCAGGCAATGCTGACTTATGAGCATACACTTCTTCAGGGGAGTTTCATTATTGTCTAAAACTGAAATTGAATCTGAGGAGTTGATATCATGGATATGAATGACAGTAGCATCATTCCATGCCCTATCATATAGTAAGATCATCAATTGTGTTTTAACACAATGAATGGGCTCACACTTCATCAATCAACCTAAAAATCTTGGTTTCCTTGAAGGCTTCTAGTATGTAATACATGTATGCAAATTTGGCCTTTGTCACACTCTTCTCATGCTTTATTCTATCAAGGGCCAGGCTGTCCTTTGTATTCAAGCTAAGAACTTTTGTTTCATCATTATCTCTATCTTCACTATCAGGATGTTCCTCCATCTCATTCGATCAAACTTATAACTTATAGTCATAAAAATGTACCCTGGTTCAAATGAAATTTGTACCAAACCTCAACAGAAGTGCTATACTTGACAGCAGTCAGTTTGTCCTTATCTGTCAGTCCACACTGACTCTCTGGCTTCACAGCAGCATCACCCAATACAGCAGTCTTGAGTTTTAGGTCAGCTTCATCTAACATGACCTCTGTCATTTTTGACACCTCATCATCTGATGTGCCAGTGACCTGCTGGCTACCCTATCCTGATTTGCTCCCTTTGCTAGCTCTTTTTGCTGTTGTCTTACTTGCTGTCTTCCCTCATGCTCATGTTCCAATTTTGGATGGCACAGATGAGCCTATTTCTTTTTCTGGAGTTGACTTTATACTGCAATACTGTGATTTTTGTGTAGGTGTAGCCAGTGACATGTTTGGTATTACTTCTGCACCAAAAATTGTACTTGGGCTGAACTTGGCTAATGACACAAGACAATGAGTGCCTAGTGATGGTACTAGTGTAGTGACTGGTATATTTTGCAGGTTCTAGGAGACTGACTGTGTAGTAGGTTAGGTATATACAGGAGGATGAGATTTTTCAAGGCAAGTGGTGCAGCCCAGATGATAGATCTACAACATTATGAGGGCTTGTGTGACCCAAATCCTCCAAGTCTACTACCACACACTGTAAGTGCATCTAGAAGGTGCTGCACACTGCCAGATTTCTAAACAGCAGCTGCAGTACACCATTCACAAATAACAGAGATAGTGTAGGCTGTATAGTATTGTGCAGGCACAATTTTTGAGGTGTTTGACTGAGATGCCACTTGTCCACATTACTAGGTGTAGTATAGTAATTGTAAGCTTCATGTTAAGGAAAGATCCAGCTTGGCATGTCCATTGCACACACTTGGAGTCATTCATACTGCCAGTAAGACTATGGTGCACATCACTTAGCCACCACTACTTTTGAACAACATTCTCACCCCCTTGAAAAAAAATCAGATTTTTATTTCCTCTTGTAAAAATGATCCTTTTGATGAGTAGAGTAAAGCTACAAGAGGAATTTTTGATTGAATCAGATCTGAGCAAGTTTTTTAAAAACAAAAGGGGTGATTTGGCCACCTAAAGTACTATGACTTCCCATCAATTGAAAATGCAAGCCAATGTCTCTGGAATACATCTGTGAGACTTGTACTTTGTAGAGCTAAATTGTTTAACCTGAAACTGGGCATCCTTTGTGCTCAGACCCGTCCAATATGCCTCCATCCAGTGGTGCATGCAATGCTCCCACAGTCAAATGGTACTGAGCTGCACAGACTGCATTGCTAAGGGCATGTTCTTCTTCAGGGTCTTGAAAGTGCCATCGCAGTTGTCCCGGAGATATTTTTTGACCTTCCCCCAGAAATATTCAATGAAATTGAGTTCACAATGGAACTTTGGGAGGAAGATGCAGAGATGACCAGAGTTTTTGATGATTTCCTGAATGTATGACTTTTGTTGCTGAAAATCAGGCTGGAGCTTGAGTATACATTTCTTGCAACAAGCTGTTGCATCAATATTACACTTTGTGCTACACTTTCCACAAGACTGCTGCTGATAGAGATCACATTCACTCAAGACCTGCTTGATGCCTTTGGCTTTGTTTGGAAATTATGGGTGGTCGGGAGAAAATACCATGTCTTGTTCAATCCTCATGCCATCATGCATGAACCATCTAGGTCACATATGAGCCTGTTTGCCACCTGGATTCACATTCATGTGAGAAACAAGCAAGGCATCTTTGGCATATGCAGAGTGGCCCTGCAAGTTATTGATGAGGAACAATGCTTGATATCCAGGACCATGGATATGTTTGAATGTGGGTATGATTTTGTCACTGAGCTGGATGAATATCAGCAGGAAAGCTTTGCCAAGACCTCAACACAAAAGACCCACATGTTTCACAAACATCTCACCATTCCAATATCCCTCATGATTCTTTCCATACTCCAATGATTCACCTGCATCCACCATGTGTCCAACTGTTAAGCAAATCACATCACTGCAATGGAGGCCATGTCCCACCCCTTTCTTTCGCAACTTGAACTGGTCTTCAAAGACCCAATATTGATCAACTGCATCATTCGACTGTACTGTCATCTCGTCATGTGCACAAAGAACAAGGTGCCACTCCACAAAATTGCACTCTGCATCATTGAGCTCTGTGTCAAGATCGTGCTCAAGGAGGACTATATCTGACGGGCTTGGCCTCAGCTTGTGCGCTGTGCCCCTTTCCCAAGTATGTGCCCTGTATTTCTAGGGGGTATGACAGGATCCGGGCAAGTCCGGGTGATGGTGTAACAGGACCCGGGTATCCGGATTATTACGATAGGATATCCGGTCGATGTCCAGATATGGGTTGGATGGAAGAGATGAGACTAATCTGGA
>QLOO01003207.1:0-18845 GCA_003313855.1 Suillus sp. MG131 | reverse complement strand
TCTACCAGTTAGCCTATGTCCTCCATCTTGAAGCACTCCCCGTACCCTAGTGAAGGGCCCAGGCGGCTGATAAGAATACAAGTGTTGGTGCGGATGGAGGCTTCTGGGTCTGATTGGAAGGGGACGAGATGGCCAAGGAGGCCATTGTATAAAGTAGGATGATAGTGCAGACAGTAGCTTCTCGAATGACTGCAACAGTGTCAGTGAAGCCCGGTTTGCTGCACGGATAGGATGAAGTGAGTGAACAATAGATGAAAAACTTTATGACATACCAAGTTTGGCCAAATCTTATCGACGACTGTTTTCTTATCCAGCGTGAAATCGGGGAGACTATCCCATATATCTTGCCCATCTACAGGCCTACAAACGCCTAAACAGAAACATAGGAATGTAATGGAACATACGTTCAAAGGCAATTTAACTAACCTCTCAGCGCCCTCTTTATTTCTATTTTCCCGCTCCAGTAATGCATTAAGGGTATCGAGCTAGTGGGTAAATGAGTGCTTTCTTGCCATAGGCTTGATGGAGGTGTGGAGACGAAGGTCATATTGTGGGTGTCTATAGAAAGACAAGGCAGGTTAATGCAATGAAGCAGCCATAAACGTGCAGTACATGCACCTCAGCAGTAGCAAGACACTTGCAATCCTCAAACCCTCCTGGACCGTGACTCAAGACCATCAATCTCCAGTGAAATGCTGGAGCTCATTCTAAGTATCCCACTCCATTGAGAATCGCGAGAGCACTGTGAGCATCTGGAGAGTTGAGTACAGATTAGATAGGATACAAAAAGGACCAAGACGGTATACGTACCAGCAAGGGTCTTTCCTGCTTGAGAACAATGCTGTATGCAAGTGCGTCTGCATTCTGACAGATTTAATACTGAAGTCTGATGCAGTGTAAGTGGGTCAGGTGTTGGGAAGGAGGGTACTCAAAAACACACTCTATGGCAAAACGTTGGTGAGCGAGAACACTTTGCTTACTCATGATTTGAATGCCTGACTAGCAGCGTCAACTGCCTGGTCAAACTCCTCCATGGTGGTCTCAGAGATGCATATGAGCAATGTTTGGGTTGACTACCGAAAATCATTAACACACGCTCGTTCTTACAGGAAAACAGAGTGAGTGCATGGGTCACTGTAACGGGAGATAACAAGTGAGGGGTGGTTGGGTACTGCGTCCGCAAGATGGAGGGTCTTATCGAAGCCAACTGTGCATATGAATAAGGGCAGAGCTTCAGTGAGACTGATTGGATCCAAAGGAATCTCAAGGTAGTGTGAGATGGGGAGATCAAGTGTGAACGCAAGGATGGATGATGACAAGATTGCGGCTCTCGGTCGAGACCTGGCTGCCCGAGGTACAAACATACCTCTAGTTTCTGGCAGCGGTGCGACAGGCTGACTACAGGAGGGCCCTGCATGCTCTTCAGAGAACTGTAATACATTCCTGCTCAACATGATAGGTTCAGTCTGAAGTAGTAGTTTCCCAGCCTTCTGTAAACGTGAAGTTGTGTCACTAGGATCATGCAGAGCGTGCGAGCGCAATACTGACAGCAGGATTTTCAAGTTCGACCACTGCCTCATTCAAAGCAGTGAATATCTCAGTTCGTTTAACGAGAGAATATTTTACCAGGAGCTGATGTAGCAGTCATTCTTGTGTTCCTGAAGGAATATTTAGAACTCGGACAGAACAATTTCGAGCATCAGCGCGGCGGCCAGGACCTGTTTCGGTCATGCTTTCTCTAGAAAGCGGGTAAAGTGAATACGGTCTTGTACAGTGATGTGAGAGATTGACTGAGTTTGTGAAGGTGACCGCGATACACCGGTTCTTCAGTTCATGGTTGTTAGTGGCAAGCGCAGCACGAGCATCCGTCTACAAAGCGACAGTGAACAACAAAAAAGTTGCATGTTCACGGAAAGCATACCTCTGATCCGAAATCAATGAAAGCAAAACCTTTGGGCTGTCCGCTCTTATCCTCTGCAAGGCAGATTTCTTTGATGGGGCCATACTGACAGAAACAGCCGGCCTTAGTAACCAACTACTGCACATAGAATGGGCTCACAGTCTCAAAAACTTTTCTTAGGTCTTCTTTTCTCGCAAATTTGCTAAGGCCAGGAAAGTAGAGTTCTCGCTCATTAGCATCTGCATCTGACCTCTCTTTCTTGAGCTCAGGATTTGAGTTGAGCACACTGATAGCATGATCGAGCTCAAGCTCGCAGCCATGGAGCTTGAGTGCTCGTTCAGCTGACGACTGACATATGAAAGTCAGTGCTGATAGCTCATGCAAAAAGAGTATCACACACTGGAGATGTGTACTGCAAGTAGCAAAAACATCATGTAGCTTTGAATTTCTTGCTGGGCCATCGTACATCAAAGACAAGGCCATACTTTGGAACTGAATCAGTTTAGAATTGAATACATGGTGAGGTGAAGCACTTGGCCGAACAAATCACGAATTGACATACGAATTCAGACAAAAACTTCTCTAGCCTGAAGCGGGATCTCCACTGCTCGACGCTGGAGGAAGGGTACTGATCGTTGCTATCAATGATTGGGTCAAACAACATGCATTCTTACCTTGCTGAACCATCGCGATTCCATCCTCCACGACCTTGATGAGGGTGGTCAAACCATCCCCGTCGGCATGACCAGCTTCAACTGCGCACTTCTCCGCACCTGCACGAGCATGAACCAAAGGAACAATTTGGTCAGCGTCAACTTCAGCATCGCTCTTTCAGCCCCTAGTAAATAGAGTTGTTGAGAGCGCATGAGTGTAGATGTAGGCAGCTGAAAGGAATCATGCATCAGAAGAAGAGGAGTGAAGTTCAACACAATTTTCACCTTTAATATTTTCATTCTTACTGGCATCCATCTCACCTTCATTGATTTCCGACTCTTGTACTCGTTCCTGGCGTGAGAATAGGTATGCTGTGGGAGTGGGTCAAGATTCATTGAGCTTACCAGAAAATGGATGTATCGTTGGGAAAGGTGATTGACAAGGTAGAGAGGGAGTTGGAAAGGAGGTGGCTGAACATTGGCCTTCGAGAGGTTGCCGAAAGTGCGTCTATTTGTGTCAAGGCTAGCTTGTACTGCAGTGCTTCAAGTCGCCTGTACAAACGATCAGTATCATAATAAGATGTAGAAGCAATTCTTACAGGGCCCCGGGGAACGAGAGGAATTTCCAATCTGTACTTGAGGAATGAGCTTTTCACACTCACTCGATATTCTTGGTTAGCATATCAATCTGAGTTTACCGGCTGTTGAGGATGGAGTTGAAGCAGTTAAGAAGCATGCGGACTGCACAGTAAATGTTGAACATGTATAACGGGTTAAGAACAAAGAGATACGTACTCAGCTTGATGATCTCTGCCTGGCAGTTGATGTGAATGATCTCGAGCATGATGACTTGCGTTAAGCCGCTAGAATATCTGGAGTAAGTGCTCAAGTGCAACAATAGAATTGGCAAGACTTACTTTTGATCTTGATAGATATGAGCTTGATAAAAGCTGACTCCTGATCATGCAAGGATGATTCCTTGTCAGTCATCGACTATTGAGTTGCGCAATGCTGATCCATTGGAGGTCAGAGTGCTAGTGACGGACACTTCCCGGCAAATTCCGGCCAGAAATCACCATCTTACTAGCTACCTAGACGATGGTACCCAAAGATTCCAATCACAAGCTAATGGTTGTCCTTTATGCAGAGGCCAAATTGCAAAAATCTATCAGCTTACCAGGCAGTTGTACTATTTCACGCGCTAAGCAGGAGGGGATGGAGGCGATCAAGGAACATCTGATGATACTTCCCGGTGTGCCACTTGTCACCCTAGACCCCGATTGTACTGATTTTTACCCAGGTATGTCGCCAATACACTTATTACCCATGTATTCACAGTGGATACAAACACTTGGTCAGTTCCAAGGGATGATTCCACCACAATACACACTTTGAAGGGTGATCTTATGATGGTTGTGTACCCACAGCCCCCCGAAGGACAGCACTTGACACCCTCACCCTTTGTCGATGCTCTTCAATCTGCGATTCATGAAGTATGCGACATCAAGGCTCAACAAAATGTTGCACCACTGGCTAGAGTGCAGAGCACTGAGTGTCATGTCAAACCAGGTATGTTTTTCGTGGCCTTTAAATTTATTGCTATCAAACTAATGTATTCTCAGCCAACAATGACGCCCTTCTTTGCAGATTTGAGGCAATGGAGGAAAAATTCGGGTGTGGCATGGCTGAACTGAAGCAGGAAAATGCTGGGCTGAGGCACGAAGTCGAGTCGTTGAAGTGGGAAAATGCCGGGCTGAAGCACGATGTTGAGTCGTTAAAGCGGGAAAATGTTGAGTTGAGGCGGGAAAATGCTGGGCTGAAGCACGATGTCAAGGAGTTGAAGGGGGAAAATGTTGAGTTGAGGCAGGAAAATGCTGGGCTGAAGCACGACATCAAAGAGCTGAGAGATCAAATGGATGAAACTACCAGAGCTGTTTTGGGTGTTCGTCTTTTGTTGTTGTTGTTATTTTCACACTCATGTATGGGCGTTATAGGATAAAGTCGCAATTGATAAGATCCGTCGACGGATACTCCTTGACATGGGTCGCCGTCAGCTGGCTGTCATGTGTGGACACAAGGACTGGGAAGAGTGGAAGGAGTGGAAGGCCACATTGATTGCAGGAGATGATTTCGCCATCAGAACTGCGATGATGACTGAATCAGAGAGGATGCTTCAGGATTCCAGCAACTCGTCAGAATATTGGAAGGCTGTTGGGCAGGATCATCCGACCCTCCGGTTACTCATCCATCATAACAACATCAGGGCTGAGGCAGATATTGCAGCACACTCTTCAACAAAGAAGACTATTGCGGAGAGTGTTCTCGCTTTGACCACTCTGGGCAACAGGACCCATATGACTACCATTTTCCGTGCAGTTTACAACAGTGACCCATGACAAGCCTTGCATAACAATTTCTAGATACCTGAATTGTAATCCGAACAGTCCCCTACGCACATTGAATATATCTATCTCTGGCAACGCCTCCATCAGCCTCTCTCATTTTTACCCCCACTTGACATGTCAATATTTGTTCATGACTGACCTCGGAATTTCTTCCAGCAGCTCTATGATCTGGGCGATGTGGTTGTCATTCCTACCGCTGTCTCAGGCAAGTTTGCTAGATATCATCATCCAAATGCAATGCATCGAGATATGAAGGTGTGGCAGAAGGCGATGGAGGTGGCGTTGGCGTCAAGATTGGCGTCAGCCTGATGTATGTCAAGTAGGAGATGGTTAATTCATTCAAGGATGGGAGTCACAACAAGGGATTGGAGGAATGCGGAAAGAAGGTGCCATCAAGAGGCGGTCCATGGGTAGAGAGCAGAAGTGCACGACACAGAGGAGAAGCAGTCCTATCCCATATATCTTGCCCATCTACAGGCCTACAAACGCCTAAACAGAAACATAAAAAGTGTCTCCTCACATAGGCTGAGTTTTCTTATTCTGACCAACTGTATTGGCATATCTCCCCCTCGATTTCATGAGCAGATAAATTGGGTGTTCTGCACAAGTTCTGCAACAGATACTTTCCATTCCCATTTGACACTCTGCGTTCTTATTTCAAGGGTGTCACCACTTCTCTTAAGGCCTCTGTGCTTGAGGATGGTGTCGACGTCAGAGTCTCATGGAGTATGTGTTATCACCATTTGCAATTGAAATTCCTGGTGTTAATGATGGGGTGGTTCTCATTATTTTCTTTCGTCTATGCCTCATGGTTATAGCAATTTTCATCCAGAATTCATGACCATCTGGGCCATAGCGCAGTTTTGCTATGCTCAGAAGCTGCAAAGCAGCTCAATTATGTCTTTAATGCTCAACGCGCCCAGCCCTATATCATCAAGCCATATACCAGAGCGAGCCAGCAGTCACTGGCATGGCACTTGGTGTCATCCTCAATTCAGGCAGAAGTTCACGCACCGGTCAGCCACATACTCAGACTCTTTGATCATTTTGAAGAAACTAATGCGAAACTGGTGCCTTCGCAGGATGGACACTGACACACGAATTTTTTGCATGGATGGGTGGATTCGTGCTGCGCATCAATGGTGAGCCGCGGGCCACTCTTGCACCCAATGTACTCGCCCGCTTTGTCCGCGAGGGGTATGTGAAGGTGCCTGTCATTACGGAGGCAGATATCGAAGACCAAAGTAAAGGTGATGGGCTACACAGATGCATTGCTATCCTTCAGCTGGCATGGTTAGTTCATCGCCTGTACCACCCAGGGGCCACAGCCCTTTCTGCGAAGCTTCCTCTATCTTCATTATTGATTTTGTCAACTTCTATTGCTGACATCGTCTCCACAATCCCTCTCCAATCTCATGTGCATCTTATAGCCAACCCATCCGTTTTTACCTCCCAAAGACATGCGAGTCTACCTCTTTCGTCGTTTGAAATGTAACTCCAGCTCATGACTGCTTTACTGAGCATCCACCATCAGCATCCGATGCCCGTGCTCCCAATCGCTTGGGTCAGCGATGAAGATTTGGACTCAGAACACCTGCAAGTCGCAGTTGTTGCATCGTTTGCACCAACGCCAAGGGCTGCCCCCGTTGGATCCTCAGACACAGAAACGCCTCCAGACACTTCCAAGTCCTACACACTTGAGTGTCCTGCTGAAGGCAACTCAACATAATCCCGGTGCACTTCCAGATCTTGTATCATGGCTTATTTAACTTACACACCGTATGGCCTTTCTGGAAGGACAAAATACTGAGCACACTGCTGCTATATGGAGGGGGTGGGCTTGTGTGTGAAATTTACTGTGATTATGTATGAAACTCTCCACTTGGAAAAGATGTCAAGATGTCATCTTTGATGAGTTCATCTTCGTATTTTGTTTCCTGGGTGAATCATACTGATGATAATCAAAACCCGTCGCTGGCGTTGGCGTGGCTACCTCTACTACTCCTCACTGAGCTTTACCCTCAATCTCTCTTGACGATGGGTTATGACGAGTTTTTCTTCAACTCACAGATGTCGTTGACTTTGGACGGACTGGTTGCCTTTTCTCGTGCATTGTTCAACATCGCATTTGCTCTTTACTGGTGGGATGACCAGATGAAGATCCAGGACGGCGGCATGCCCACAATTTTCTGTGGGATCCAAGAGCTCAACAGGCATGTCTCATGTTAGCACCTCATATTTTTCACTTCTTGAATTTCCTGGATGAGTTTACCTACAGTCATCACAGCTATTCTTAGTGGGCTTTGGCACAATGCACGAGTATACAAAAGAATTCATGGACAGTTGGCTGTGCCTCCTTCAAGCCGAATCCCAATGATTTTGCAAGATCTGAACATCAATGTGGATCAAATGAGCAATGAGTATTGAGCTAGTAATGTATGCAAGCCTCAAATAAAGAATGACTGTAGCTAGTTATTGAAGGAAGGTTTGAAGAATGAATGTCAAGCACTGAGTGTGTTTCTACTAGTTCTACAGATGAGACGTGCAGCATGCCGTGCAATTCGGAATGCCTCGAAGTCAGCTCTAAATTCCTGCCAATCAGCAACTGCTTCTTCCTTTGTCGCATAGGATGCATATTCTGCACCAGGAAAACCGGTTACATGTTTGTCTACCTCGTGCCTATTTGTGCATGCTTGGAGTGAGTGAGCAGAATGGCAAATAAATAAGAGCTCACCAAGAATTGAAAACACCTGATATGCGTCCAATTCTGACAACATAGTATACACGACCATGGTTAGAAGCCTCTGTGGTCTATATTGATTGCAGAAAGGTGCAAAATTGAGCAAAGGCTGCCAGAGAGAAGGAAAATACAGCTCACTGTAGGAGGTCGATTGGTATTAGATGTACTAGAATCATATGTCGGAGGCCGGTCAGTAGTTGCTGCATGAACAGCAGGATTAACACGGGTAATCAATGGGGTAGGGGCTGCTACAGCTGCAGCATAGGAAGGCAGAACACCTGAATCTAGATCCTCAGGCTGTCATGAACTTAAAGAAGACCTTGATGAGTTACTAGGCAGGCCCCGACGATACTGCCACGGGGGAATAGGCAGTCTGTTAACAATTATATCTTCATCGTCTTGAGTGATCATTGCTCATTGGATGAAAATAAGTTGCCAATGCTAGCAAGCACTTGAGTGTTGCCAACCCAGTAAGTACACGTGGCGAACCCTTTCTATGATGTAAGTAGTTTCGTGACATACCCTTGGCAGGTAAATTCTCATACCTGCTGTGATCAAAAGATATCAATGCCATGCTCAGCTGTCTGCATTCGTGTTCATCCGCAAGATCCTTCAAGCAAGACACTGTTCCTGCCACCTGGACCTCCTTTGTCCCCAGTCTGAGTCATCATGATGTTGGAGCCTCTCCGGTAATTAAGGTCTGGTTTTCACTGGGTCTCAACCTCGCCTCTCAACTGAACTCCATCCACAGCACTTAACCCTACTGGGCCATCTTCCCTTCTGGCTCATTAATTGCCTAAATGGCCTACTACTCAGCCCATCCTCGATCCTATACATATCCACCATCCAAACAACCACCTCCTTGCAAGTGCATCGTGGGATAAAACAGCGCGTCTATGGAATCTTGACACAAACTTCCCAGTCAGTCCACCCTCCAGCACGAAAGGGATTTGTGCTCCATGTCCCTTTCCCGTGATGGAAAGGTGCTGGTCACTAATTGTGAAATGAATACTGTGTACACATGGGACGTTCACTCCATCCTCAAAGAATCGGAAGCCGACGTTGATGTGCATAATCAGTATTTCAACTGCTTAGCTCTGATCTAGACCTCTGCTCTCAGTCCTCAATGTGTAGTCACCATCATTCCTCTATAAATGCACTCCTTGCTCGCCTCTCCTCGCCACTCCATCACTTCTGACCCGACAATAGCGAATCAACCAAACTTCCACAACCCTCAAGGCCTTTGGTATTCCATATACACGTGCTCCTCGCTCGCTCGTCTTCACTCATCCACAGCTCTCCATCTGATAATGATGCACCTGATGAATTTCAGCCACCCTCAACGCCTTCATGTGTAGTAGATCCATGTGTGCTCCTAGCTTGCCCTTCCTCGTTTCTTCACTGATCTCGACTCACCACAGATGAAGAAGCCGAATCACATCCCACAACATCTGAGTCAATGTTCAGGTGCACTCATCAGCCGACTGCCCTCACTACTCTCAACCCCACACCAATGAGGAAATCGAACTCACGCGACGCCCAAGCCATTCTCATGTCGTCGAAGTGGCTGCAGTACGGAACAAGCAGGTATGACTTTCCTTGGTGCATGTATCATCGCCATGATTTAATAGTTTCTTTTTCAGACATTGGTTGTTGCTCGCATGCCAAGTTCACATTCTTATCTGTGTTTCATACCACCATTTGCGATGAGGAGACACCCAATGAGGTTGTCTCCAGGTTTGGGGTTCAAGAACGTTCACTGACTCTAGTGATTATAGCTGGCAGACTGGTTGGAAGGATATGCAAGGTTCCTTGAGCTTGATGTTTGGACTGCCTCAACGATTACCAAGACTGCCCAAGCTATACCTGAAATTCTCACTCTGGATGGCTTAGAGGAGGAGAAGGTGATCCACTCGTCAATTTTTTTGCTCGCACTTGCTGTCCTCAGCCTTTGGCCATCCTACTCCACAGTCTTACAGCTAGCTCCCATGCCAATTATTTTGTCTCCTGGCTCAAAACTGCCCAAGCTATACCTGAAATTCTCACTCTGGGTGGCTTAGAGGAGGAGGAGAAGGTAATCCACTCGTCAATTTTTTGCTCGCACCTGCTGACCTTGGCCTTTTGTCATCCTACTCTATAGTCTTGCAGCTAGCTCCCGCACCATTTGTTTCGTCTCCTGGCTCAAAACTGCCCAAGCTAGACCCGAAATTCGCACCTGGATGGCTCAGGAGGGGAGGAGAAGATAATCCACCTCTAACTTTTTTTCTGTTGCACCAGCTGATCTCAAAATTTTATCATTCTATTCTATAGGTTTACAGCTAGCTCCCACTTCCATTCATTCATCTCCTGGCTCAAAAATGATTGAGTTATACCATCATCTCTTCCACTCAAAGCTCAATGTCACATGTTCACACTTGCTCCCGCTTCAAACTTTGTTGAGCACATCGACATTGAGTTCTTATATGAGGCGCTTGGTCCGAACTTGTAGCTTGGTGCATGTCACTTCTCGACTTATTTTATTTGATTCAATTTTTCATGTTTGCAGACTGTCTTCGAACTTCATCTTCCACGTCTCGGGACCTCCGCATTCCTACACTACTGTCTCTTTCAAAGACCCAATGAAGACCCTTTTCAAGGCGCTCATCTCTGCTGTCCCCACCCGCAACAACATTCCTTTCGGTCCACACTTTCCCGTATCGAGACTCGTTAACAAGTGCTAAATACTATGCCCTCCTTGCCGAACTCGCACCTCTGTCCAGCAACATCCTCACTGCATTGATTTATAATGCTCTTCTTTGTGCACACGATTTTGCTTGTATATAGCCCAAATTCAATATATTTTGGTCGTAAAACAATTACATGGCAGTAAGAGACAGAGACAGAGATAAGATACAGACAATGGTAAGAGATAGAACAGCAGCACAAGATGTATGGCAGCGAGAGACAGAGACGGTAGTCGGAAATGTAGAGCAGCGAGAAAGACAAAGACAAAGAGATGGTAGGAGCATAAAGGGAGCAATGAGCAGGAGGTGACGAGAAAGGGAAATGCGCAGAACAAAGTGCAGAGTGGTGAGTGAGACAAGCTAGCACGGTGAGTCCAAAGAGATGATGACCTAGGATGAAAGGACACACAGTAAACAAGACAGAAAAAGACCTACACACCATTCAAAAGCAAGCCTTCTATGCAAAGATAGGCCCACCCTCCTCTCTTGGCCCACTCCCACTCTGACAGCTCTCAGAGGCTGCCATAGATTTTCCTCATACCCATGCACTACAATCTTGGGCTCACGGATTGTCTTCGCTTGTTCGGCAATGTGCTTGTCTGAAGCATCTGGTGGAAGTTCTGGGCAAGAAAGGAGAGCAGCTTCTAGGGAAAGAATTTGAGTCGACTGCGACTTGAGTTAAATGTGAGTTGTGAGAAGCTCTTGTTGAAGCTGTCATAAATCAGAGATGTTCACCTGAATAGAAGGCCTTGTACAAACCTGGTATGGTGACATCGAAATCAACTTTGGATGGCCTGGCCTGGCGGGACATGATTCATTTCCTTTACTTTCATCAACTGTTTGAGATGTCAGAATGAGCTTCATGAGCTGCTAGATTCGAGAGTTGAGATCCTTCATTGCTTTTGATTCATCAATTTGCTGGGTCAAAAATGAGTCTGGAGAATTATGTAGTAGGAGGCGGACATTACCTCGTGTGCTTGTGGTATGAGAACTTGAGGAAGAAGCAACCATGGAATAATCCAGCGCAGCCAGGATGCACGATGAATTCTTTGGTGCACTCTTGGACATATCACCCATCTTCGCGTATGGCGGCGATAGATGAGCGGCAGCACTTTGAAATATAATTAGGTACAGCAATGAAGCAGAAGGCGTCGCCAAACAATGCCAAACAAACTCTAAAACATGGGAAACAAATCAACAATGTTTGCAAACTCTTGCCGCTTCCTTTGCACCTCCGAGTTGCCGCTTGCCCCGTGCTTGCTGCTCCCTTGTTTGCACTCTAACGACCACTAGCATCCTCCCACGTCCACCCGACATTGTTTCTGTAGCCATGACTATACTGGAACCACTCTCCATGCGCTACCGTCATAGTGCTGCACTGCTACTTTTGTCAGCCCTGATCATCCACCCACTTCCTCTCGCAGCATCCTCTCGTACCACCCTTCCTTGAACCCTCGGCTATTTGCACCAGGAGGAATTCAAGGAGACAGTAGAATGAAAAGACGCACTGGTAGGGTAGCAGGGTGGGCAAGCAAGACCCCCAGAAGAGTGAGCACTGCTGTCTCATCTCCTTTCTCCCTCTCCTTTGAACCTTCCCTCTCCCTCCTGTGCATCCCCGCCCTCCCCCTACTGCCCTTCCGTTTACCATTCCACACCTTCCCACATCTAATACTCACCGTGCTCTGTTCTTATTGTATTTTAATTGCAATTTATTGTATCTTTTGTACATCATTCTCGTATTCTACATGAACCTCAAAATGTTGTATGCCCCAGATGTGATCATGATCATATAGCGTGTGCAGCAGTCAAAAAAACAGCATTCGTGATTTTGTTGTGTTGTTCCAACCTTCCATTTTTGCCTCACCAAGTGTGACAATCAGCTGGTGATACAGTGCATTGTTGATGGTGGCTTGCATCGGGAAAGCAACAGGTAGTAGAAGGTCAATTCGAATCATGTTGCAGCAATGCCAGTATGAGGAAAACGGCCCAGATACTTAGCTCGCATTAATGCATCGCAAATAGTACATTTTAATGCAATGCAGTTCTCTGACTGCTGCCAGACTCAATGCGCTACCCCTACAGAATCTCAACCATACTTTGACATCTAGATATTCAATGTAAGCTCAGCATATACTAATACTTTGCAGATATGATAATCCATAGTTACACAAAAGAGTTGGGTCCTGGACTACTTGGCCCTGTGAAGCATGTGAGAATTTTCCTAGGATGAGAGCCTGAACGAAGGACTTTACTTCCTTTACTCTACCTCCTCTCTCAAGTCAGGATATTATGCGCGGGAGTCCATCTCGTGCTGCTCTGGTGCCAGTGGCGAAGTCCAACAGACACAATCCTCGAATGTCATACCAACATGTACACAGTTGTCGTTGGCATGCGTCTCCCAAATGTTGATGATGAGACGAGGTACGATAATAAATGGCACAGTATTGTTGAACAACAGTGTGAGATTCATCGCCACCATCTGTGCATGCCCGCATTTGAGCAAATCTCTCTAGAATCACAGGAGATCATACCAATAGGCCTGCCCACACAATCGCCATGAATATCTGACTTGCCAAATTTCTAGTGCGACTCTATTAATGCTTTCAGAGAACGCAATGAACGAAGGGGAACTTACAGGACAAAGTATATGACATGATATCGAACGATCATGACTACATAGGCGTTAGGCTTCATGCTAAGTTCCTTCTGATCTTTCAGGTGCTTCCCGAGGGCAGCAAGGGCAAGAACAACCAGGAAAATATCATAGCATATGATGGGGATTGAAGCATATATCGCAGGCATAGGCCCGACATGGAAGGAAGCTGTGCAGTACTTGATGTCTGGAGTTATTGTTATTTCTTGCACTATGCACCAAGGCATCAGTTTGCACAGAATTCGATCAAAATAGAAATTGACCTGAAATCACTGAGGGTCGACTCCATAAAAATATACCCACCGCTATATAGAGCGCGATGATAGGTAGGAACAACCCTACTAAAATATAAAGTATGGGCTTGGATTGATTGTGTAGGGCGTAAAGACGCCAAATGAGAATGACTGCAAATGCAAAATGTATATGCACAACGGTGCAAGAATGTGTGTATGACTTACCTTCCGCCAAGAAAAGTATACAGAATAACTCCATTGCATTAACAGAAATATGCCATAACCTATTTCAGTTTCATAATGAGCAAAGCTAGTTTCAGTTGAATATGATATACTCACAACTGAACAAAAGGTCGACTGGTCAATAACAGATCAGGGTGATGGCTGGATTAGCATCCTTAATTGCAACTGAGAAAAAAAAGATCGGACTAAGTCGATGGGTATGGCTTGTTCTGCGTGATGATCCTGCCTTCGCGATCTTGTGTGCAAATAGATGGGCCTCAGTTGCCCCTGCGAAGGTCATATGAAGCTCCCTCCCAGAATGAGCCTGGTACTCATCCTTGAGCTGAAGCAGCATTGCCATTATGTCTGCACTCTCAACATTAACAATGAGCACGGTTTTACCCTTGAGTCTGATCATCAGCGTTAATTCAATCACAATAAGCCAACCTTTCTAACACTCCTGAACACCACATCCCCGCCCTCCCCAAACAACATACTCCTCAGCACTGCCACATGCGTGCTCACACCTACCTTTGTAGACATGCTCACGGCCACATGCAACGCAACCTCATCAACAATGCTCGCATTTTCCACTCAGGCATGCACAGCTCCAGGTGAGAATGCGGTAGATATTGCCTGCAAGAAGGTTCCAGAAGGAGCACTGATAGCTGTCATGACGCCACCACAATAGGCTAGTCTGTAATCCAAGATGTAGATTCAGGATACAAACAACAGATGAGTATGAGGAATGAAAAATGTACATTCAGCAAATTCTAACCACCAAACGTAAGCCTGTCTTGTGCTTTCATGACCATACCACCCAACACGGCAGGCAGATCACCATCAAGGGGGTTATGAACCATTCCGTCATTTGTGCTCGGTTCCAGCTTGATCTACACAAGTCCCAGTGGTGTACCGAAGCTCGTCAGTCCAGGTGTGATGGCGCTGCCTTCTAGGTCTATAATATTGATGACCCCTTCTGCAAAATCTGAACATTGCCCAATGCACACCACCCAGCCATCTTCCACGCCCACTGATCCCAGCTGCTCAGAAATATGCGCCACCCCGCTCAAGCCCTCACCTCTTATATAAAGTCCAGAGACATTCACAAACAGTGTCTTTTCAACACTCCAAGGCTCAAGAGGAGGAATACCCTCGTGCATGACCATTGCCACCTTTTCAGAGTCAAAATTAGGCGTGCGCAGGGGCATGGTAGGTCCCTTGGCGACATATCGGCCGGGCAGGGAGAGCTGAAGGATACCGTCAATGTAGAACTGTATGGGCGTTGAAGTAAGTGAAAGTGGGTGGGAAGACCAAATCACAACATCTAGGTCTAATCAGACCTCTTCTGAGAAAACTGTTGACTGAAGAACATGCCTGCCCTGTGATCCAACCAAGACTGAATTTATGCATGAGACTTGAATAGCAGTCTCACACACCTGGTTTTAGCATCCCAATCCGATGGCCCATTCACATGGCTGTGGCAGGAGTATAGGTAACAGAGAGGAGTGCAACATACTTAACAGTGTGATTAACAGTGTAATTAACAGTGAGTGTGATTAACAGCATAATTAACAGTGTAGCATACTTAACAGTGTGATTAACAGCATAATTAACAGTGTAGCATACTTAACAGTGTGATTAACAGCGTAATTAACAGTGTAGCATACTTAACAGTGTGATTAACAGCGTAATTAACAGTGTAGCATACTTAACAGTGTGATTAACAGCGTAATTAACAGTGTAGCATACTTAACAGCATAATTTAACAAGTACATAATGCTGAACTTAACATTTCCTAAAGTGTCCCACAGTTGACTTTAGAGCAGTGAAGGCCTCAGAGGCTTAAACATTGTTGAAAAAGGCAGGTGAAAGCATTGTGGGATGTTTAATAAGGGCATATATGTATGCAGAGCCATTGTAAAGACATGTATTGACCAAGTTTAAGAAACTGCAGACTGGTTTAAGGAAAAGTGCCCAATGCCCCTTTGGGTAATACCCATATGGCTTTAGTCCTGACTTCGACTTCTTTAATGATCCGCACTTACTCCTGATTTTTTGCCTCCTCCTCCTCCTTTGCCTTGTTTCGGAGGCATCCTCTCAGCAGACTCGCGGACAAGGTAGGGCAATGTTATGGAGGTATAAACCAACAACAAAATTTCATTGATAATCGGCTCCCTGCTTTTCCTACTCCCCTTTGCCCTTCCGCATACTCCCTAGCCTCATGGCTTCTCCATGTCCGCAAGCATCATGTGATGATCCCACGTGACGTGTATAGTACTACATGAGTCATCCACCATTGTTAAAAGGCTTATCCGCAGACTTATATGTAGTACAGTCAAATATCTATATACATAATATTAATAATATGTTGCTGGTAGTTTCATTTGTCATCCGCTGTCGCTCAATGGCTTATCTGCGGACCTCTATGCAATTCTATGTAGATATCAATAAGATATCACACATATATTCATCTGTTGTCCGCCCTCACTCAATGGCTTATCTGTGGACCTCTATGCAATTCTATGTAGATATCAACTTATAAAGTGTATATATCGTATCATAGAGTAATCCCTATGTCATCCACCATTGCTCAAATGCTTATACCTGGACATTTGTGTGTTAGTATCAGTATCAGTTGGAGATATCAGTCATTTATAGGGTTATTATATCACATATCTTAACGTTTATATTGCCTATATATCATCAAAATCTCATCGACCACCTGCACAATTTGTTTTTGAGGCCATGGAGGGTAACAAAACCACATCCTGTACCAAACCCATTTACAACTTTCCTATATAATTTTGCTTTTCTTCCCTTCCTCGTCCTTTGCTTTCCTCCTCTTGGGTCCCTGTTTTTTTACCTTATCCTTGACTTGGCCTCTCGTGTTTCCTTGACTTTTCTTATCCTTGATTCGCTTGTCCTTGACTTTCCTTGTCCTCAGTTGACGTTTTTGTCTTATCCTTGACCTTCTTGCTCGACCGTCCTTGTCCTTGGTTGACATTTCATCTTATCCTTGACTTTCCTTATACTTCCTTGACTTGACTCGTTCCAGGTCGATGTTTTTGCTAAATTAGCCCCTGTCTTATCTCAAACCCACCAATGTTTTTCCACTATTTTTATCATATCTCCATCAGATTACGTAATCAGGACTTCCCACCACCACAGACATATTCCCAGGCCCTTTCTCCACAACTTTCATTTTCTTGCCAAATCACGTAATAGCCCCTATATGATGTCATGCCTGAAACCACATGTCTGCAAGTGGCAGGTGGAAGTTACTCCCCGCCCAGGCACATGTGTACAGAGAGTACCAATCTGAGCGAATACATGAAAGGCATGTTCTTCAGGAAGGTCACTGATTATCTATCTATTACAATATTCCTTCCTTTTCGAACCAGCCATGTTTGATTTTTTTCCCTATTTCTTTCCACAGACATGATGACAACAACAGCTCCTCGGACTTTTTCCTTGATGTCAACAAAGTGGCACGGAGCACTGGACTCTGGGATCGCAGATCTCATCCATGACAAGGAGATCCTCCTCCCTGCTGATCCCTAATTCCTCAAATGCGGAAAAGGTCAGAGTGGACCATTGTTGCTCCCATAGTTAGTTGGTTAGTTAGTTACACACCCGCACTACCAGAGCCAGTTTTAGATGAGCATACAACATCGGTGATATCCTCATTTAGTGTTGGTGCCAGATGAGGGTAAATTCAAGTAGATACTTATCTCAGTCTACAACTACTATGGGTTCTGTGTCATATGTTACATTTTATGTCTATCATATGTCTCAAAAGTGGGTATCTAAACTTTGAAAATAGCAGGAAAACCTGGTCCTGAGCCTAACCGATTTACAAAATCCCCTTATAATTTCTATAACGAGTCGTACACCAATGGAGCTGGTGTATTATGGTCTGCTGTTGCAAACACGTGAGTTCACTCTAATTCTGTTGAGTCCGTTGACTGATCCTGCAGCAGTACTCATCCCCGGCACATTCTGTCACGTTCTCTGTGGATGGCAGGCATATCCTCAGTGGAGGTGAAGATAAAAAGATCTCAGAGTGGGAAATACCAAAGCATGCTCATTCAAAGGAGAGTCCCGACTCTCATATCACAAAACGAGCATCCTTCGTGCAGATACTGGCTATCACGACAGTCCGCGATGCATGTATAACTGGGGACCTTCCTACCACTGAAGAGTTACTCACCCAAGACATCCACGCCGACGCCAACAACTATACCTTATATGCTCATCGCTCATTCGTTATGGCCAGAAAACACGCCTGGGACCACGCCCTTGAGGATGCAACCAAGGTGAGTCATACGGACCCATAATGGCCCCCTTACGAAAGGCTAACTTTTCATCCGTGATATAGTCCATCAGTATTCAGCCTTCATTGACGGGCTACATCTCCAAAGGCCGCATCTGGGAGGCAAGGGTAGCATTCGACATTGCGTCCATGTTCATGAACCAAGAATTAGCCACCGACCATTTTCTTCTTCTGATCAAGGTAGGTCAAATTTGTTTTACATATTCTCTGCTTCATTTCACATTTCAGGCCATTGCACTTTTCAACGCAGACCAACCTAAGGAAGCAGTGTTGCTCATCAAAGAACTAACTACTCTGCTTGTCCGAATTCCAATCCTTTTGTGCGTCATGTTGTGGAAGTAAGTGCATTGTGGCTACGCTTGATCATCAACGCTGATCTTTGCAACTTCTACATTAGACATATCTACGTGTTCAGCTCGGAATCAAAGCCATGGGCGACCCGCGTCATGACGAGGCCACTGGTCACTTTACTACCGCTGTCAATGCTGGCATTTTTTCATCAAAATTCATTCAAATTTATGAGGACTTGACTGTGGTACGTCGAAATGATATTGCGTGCACCATCCTTTCCATAAACAAGTGCTTTGTCCAGCTCTTCGGGTGGGATCTCAAGGCCTTGTGTTTCACTGCATACCAGAAACGGTGCCAGGCATTCCTTTTGGCAGGCAAACCCGACAAAGCCCTTGAAGCACACAAATACATGATGGATACCATTGACGAAATTGCGAAGGCCAGCTGCCTTGTTTGGTCCAATGGCAAGTCTGCAGCTCGTGATCACATAATGCAGTGACATATCTCCATATTATACGAGTGAACGAACATACATAATATCCCGTATGATACGGGCCAGCGGACTATGGGCCGAAGGTAAACATATCCTTGACTATGACGGATGGGCCAGGAGGAATATTATTCCCAATAGAGTTGGGTGGGCCCATGTGGGGAATATGTAGAGTAGATGAGTGGGCTGATGGACATGA
>QLOO01003206.1:0-13359 GCA_003313855.1 Suillus sp. MG131 | reverse complement strand
GCCTCGATGACCTTTTATCGGATTCACAGGTGAGTTGACAGACATGTCTCATTTTACATCAATTGAACCCACTCTGCTAGGGCCACAACTTGAAGTCGGCATTCCGAGTCCATGTATGTGACACGTTCATAGAAATATCTCGTTGTGTTTAACATATACTCCAGGCTGGTGCTACGCTACATCCACGTCCGCCTGCTTATCGGGCACCCCAGGGTTTTTTCGACGAAGTCCCATCAGATCGTTCTCATGTGCGTAGTTAATATCACTTCGATCTTGTTTTCCTGACTCCATGTTCTCAGTTCTCTGCACGAAGCCGTCCCCACTCCTCAGCAGCAGGCAGCACATTTTTTGGTCGCCTGTTCCACCACAGTCCCTCCGATGTCCAAGATATGCCACCGTCCTCTCCTCTCGACTGGGCTCGAAACCTTTTGAAACGGCACGGACAAGGTGATGAAGGCACCGAGGTGCAAGGGCGCAGCCAAGCGGTTGTCAATGTTCCGTGTGCACCAGGGCAGCGTGTATGTTCCTCTCTCTTATCGTTCTACTCCACCTAATATCACGTAGAGAAACGCTTGCGCGAGAGAGAAACAGAGAACGAAACTATCACGCTCGAAGAATACTACTGCGGGCAGCTCACAACCTCTCAAGCCCAACGTCATCCACCAATCCGGCACAGCAACTCAGGTCCACCCATCTTCGCAACCACAATTAGCTGACTCCTCCTTGTCCACCGCACATGCCATTGGTGAATCTACGGTAGCTGCGACTTTAACACCCTCACGCCCAGATGCAACGATAAGACAGGCTGGCCTCTGGACTCGATTCTGGCTCTTTATCGGTTGTCTATCTCCCGAGTATACTGATAATCATCATTAATGTATGACTTTCTCGTATGCTTTTCTAATTTAATTTGGATTCTCATATACTACTCATTGACATGTTATGCCCATTCATGCTACTCGCGCACCCTGCTACCTGAACCATGTTTTGGTAGCATTCTGTACGATACCGCATACGACTTCATCTCCCATTATCACACGTACATCTTGCGCTCCGCTTGAGCATTTCATCGAAGAGCTTGTCATTGCTGTCGCACCGTGCACTAATATCGTTCTCTCTATACTGACGTTTGACGCATGTCTCAGCTGTTTCGATGACCGAACATTCCTGCAAGCCAGCATTCATGGACATTTGTCGACTTGAAACTGTTTGACAAAGCTAAGGTTTGCCGCAATACGGAAGCAGGTTTTACACCATGATATCTGCAAGGGCATTTTGTTCAAGCCTACAGCGTGTCCTGGTGGAATATAGCATCTAGTTTGAGCGAGTGTATTGAGTGCAAATACACTTTGATTTATGCCTTAGTGCAGATCATTGCCACTGACGTAGATCATACATTCTGTAGAAACTGAATCGAACCACTGCAGTGGCACACAAACCTGTGAATTGATAAGTAAACACATTATATCCATTGCTTTCTCTACCTGAGGTCAGCATTTTCGGAGGCACTGAATCCTCATGCGGGACGTCACCAAGCTGGACTATTGCAATAAATGATCTGGTGGATGATACCGTCACATCGAGGATAAATCAACATCCTATTCAAGCGCATCAATCAAGCCTGAGGAAAATGTCATGTCGCATGTGCGAGTTTCCACGCATCATTGCAGCATGCCTGCCCTCGTTGGACAAAGAAATGATGTCGTGGGGATCACGGCCTAAAGCGGTTCCATAGCCAGGCCCAAATCTTGAGATGGGGGTCATTTGGTGACCTGAAAAATCAAGTGAGGAGTCAGCGAGAACTGGCAGTAAAAGTTCAGCTGACGAAGAGAGTAACATAGGAAACAGCAAACTTTGAGGAGTGTCCAGTTGGAATGGGATGATATATGAACATCATGATTCCGCAATAGAGATTAGAACTTATGGTAATAGAATGGCCAGTCAGATAAAGCAATGTTATGAGGCCAGGGCTTCTGCACAGCAACAAGCAGGAAAGGCGCCTAAGATTTCTTTAGCTGCACAGCATACTGTACATAAGCTGTGAAGCGCCGCAACACAAGGAAAAGGCACGTAGCAGGAAGTAGTGAAGTCAACTCCGACTCGACCAAAACAGCCACTGTTCCCTGCTAGGCGCCTGTCGCTGCTGAAAGACTTCTTCGTAAGTAAGGATCGTGGTATTTGAAGAATGAAAGCTGACGATGGTGTCGTACTTGTCATAGGGATTCAGGAATCAGGAGCATGGCTTCACCCACTACTAAAACGAAAGAGACATCAGCGATAACACCCCGCCAAAAATTTGAAGGACACTCTGACTGGGTATGGAGCATCATACACCTGCCTGACGGACAGCGGATCATCACAGGTTCATACGATGGCTCACTGCGAATGTGGAACTTGGCGAGCGGGAAACAAATAGGGGACGATTGGAGAGACGGAGAAAGTAAAGTGTACATGATAGCATTGTCTCCAGACGGGAAGAAAGTGGTTAGCGGGAGTGAGGATGGTGTGGTGAGGTTGTGGGACATTGACACGTGCAAAGTCATTGAGAAGTGGACAGGTCACAAAGAGGAAGTGATACCGGTCTGCTGGAGTCGAGATGGTCGGCGAGTGGTGAGTGGATCTGAAGACGGAACTGCAAGACAATGGGATGTGGAGCTCGAGAAGGGAGAGACCATCCTCGCATCAATCGAGACTGGACACAGAGAAGTGCGGGCGGTTGTCTATTCTCCAGACACGACCTTGATTGCCACTGGTGGATACCCCAGGTCCGAAGATGCAGATTACTTGATAAAAATCTGGGATGTGAAGACAGGCAAGCTGGTCGCAACTCTCAAAGGACACACAAGCTGGGTGAACTCGCTGGCTTGGACCAAAGACGGGAAAACACTTATTTCTGCGTCATCCGATCGTTCAATTAGGACATGGGATACGAAAACATGGAAGTTGATCACGGTTCTGGAGGAGCACACATCTTTTGTCAATGCCCTTGCAATATCTCCGAATGGTCGCGTCCTCGCAAGTGCATCGTATGACAAGACAGTGCGATTGTGGAATCTCGAGAATGGCCGGCCCATTAATTTGCCCCTCCAGCACGCAGAGGAAGTTACCTGCATATCGTTTTTCATAGATGGAAAGGCGCTAGCCACTGGCTGCCAAGATCATAACGCGTACTCGTGGGATGTTGCTGAGATCATTAGAGAAGCTGGCCTGGACGGCCTTCTGTCAGATCCAAAGGTGATTATTCATCCCATTTCATGATTTGAAGAATTGAATTTCCTCTCAAAGGGCAACAAGAAAGCACTTCATGTACGTGAACACCTGAATTGAAACATCCGATACTCTAGGCTAGTGCCACACGACGTCCGGTCCAACGACATCAGCCTACCTATCGGGTACCCCAAGGGTTTTTCGATGGAGTCCCACCAGATCAATCTCATGTACATTATTCAAATGTCTCTTTAATTGTTTTCTGACTTTGCATTCTCAGTTTTCTACACGAAGCCGTCCCCACTTCTCCTTAAGACCGGGGAGCACACTTCTTAGTCGTTTGTTCCACCACAACCCCTCCGATACCCATGATGCATCGCCATCCTCTCCTCTTGACTGGGCTCGAAACATTTTGACATGGCGCAGACAAGGCGGTGAAGACACCGAGTTGCACGAGCGTCGCCCAACAGTCGTCGAGGTCCCATATGCAAAGGGAAAACGTGTATGTTCTCTTTTCTCAGACATTCAACCAAAACCTGACATCACATTGCATAGCGGAATGCTTCAGCGAGAGAGAGACGGAAAACGAAACCACTACACTCAAAAAAACCTAGTGCGAGCAGCTCTCGGCCTCCCAAGCCAAATGTCACACAGCAATCCGGCACAGCAGCTCAGACACAGCCATCTTTGCAACCACAGGCTACTGTCCCCTCGTCGTCTACCACACCTGCCGTCGGCAATGCTACCTCAGCGACAATTCCAACATCCTCACGTCCGGATGTAATGATAAGACATGCTGGGTGCTGGACTCGCTTCTGGCTCTTTCTTGGTTGTCTATCCACCGAGTATACTGATGGTCATAATTGATTATGTTTTTACCAGCCGCATGTCTTTATCAGATTTACAGCTTCTCTCTGCCTGCTCGTGCTACTCGCTCTGCAATATCTCAAACCATTTCTTTCGCGCGCCTTGTCACCTTCATCGCATCATCACATCTGTATGTATGTACTCACGTATTCTGTATTCTTGGGCTTGCTTTACGATCTTGTGAAGCGATTTCACGCGTCTCTCATGACCTCAATTGGCAGAAAACACTGTTTTTCATCACGCGGGAATACATCCTGCTTCCTTATCTTTAACGTGTATTGTGCAGAATTAGTGATTGGCTTTAAATGCCCCGTTGCTGCACTCGCATGTGCTGATGACGCGCACGTATGTCAGGAAGTAACTTTCGCAGTATCAGAGGACTTGGTCATCAGGAACATACATTCCAGTGTCCACGATGAGCAAATGAATATGAACTGAGATGAAGCTATAATATGGTGATGAGCAAAGAATTTCTATATGTTGTGGTACTCAAAGGCAGGTTCTGAGGACTCCGAGTCCATGATAGTGCGCATGAGATCAGGACGGTCTCCACAGCAGAGACAACTTCCCCACCTTCCATTTGAGCCATAACTCACAATTTAACCGTCGTCGGCAAGTATCAGAGGGAAGATGATAGTTTTGGTCTGACTAATAGTACAGTCTTTTCTCCTCGTGTAGCGATGGTCTTTGGATCGACCACTGCCAAGAAGCTTGTTCCTGCGTCCCATGAGTCAATCCAACCTAATTGCACAAGCTCGAGTGCTATCCAGAGCGCATGGATACACTGCGTGAATTCCAGCGTGAAATGAAAGGTCCCTCAAATGGAAAAAAAAATGGAGCACGCAGCACGTGTATTGTGTATTTCCTCTGGGAGGCGGATTATAATCACACCCGCTGGTCGATACGCAAGACCGAGCATGTCTACTCCAAATCGTCTGTTCCAGCATTTCACGCCGATCGACGGGTGGCATACAATACAGCGACAAGTGAAGAAAGCGTGTGTGGCAAGGAATGTTCATTCGTCTGTTGTTAAACTGGCTCTGATACTGAAGTCCGTGTTCGTAGCAAGACGAATCCAAATATCTGAACTTCAAGACAAATGATTTGATTAGGAAGCAGATGAACAAAGGCTATGAGGGAATGTTCCAGAGCCAATTAGATGTATGATGGGCGCTAGCATGTAGGTAACACACCCGACCGGCAACCGCAATCCTCCCATTCCGACCCGGAGATGCACTACAACGCTCGGCAGTGAACAGTCTCTCGCCTTCCCTAGTGGTTGAGAACTAGTTAATCACGGACCGAAGCTTACCGGAGTGTGAGCCTGGGGTGCTTGGGCGCTTCAGCTGTACAGCCTATGCTGTGCATAAGCTGTGAACACGAGGATAAAGCATTTAAAAACGCACCAGGAGTCAAAGAATTCAGCCCTGACTTGACCGAAACGTCCACTGTGCCCTGCTGTCAGCTCGTCGTCCTCGTCCTCGTGAGTGTTGATTTTGGAATTTGATGGATAAAAGCTGAGATGGCGTTGCACTCGGTAGTAGGAGTTCTGGAGCATGGCTTCACCCATCAGTAGAAAGAAAGAAACATCAGCGATAACGCATTGCCAGAAATTTGAAGGACACATTGATCTTGTCTCGGGCATCATACACCTGCCAGGAGGACAGCGGATCATAACTTGTTCACAGGATGGCTCACTCCGAGTGTGGAACTTGAAGAGCGGAAAACAGATAGGGAAAGACTGGAGAGATGGAGATAGTCCAGTGTGGAGTATAGGGTTGTCTCCGGACGGGAAGAAATTGGTTAGTGGGAGTGAGGATGGCGCAGTGAGGTTGTGGGACATTGACACATGCAAGGTTATCACAACATGGACGGGGCATACAAAGGGAGTGGTGTCTGTCTGCTGGAGCCGAGATGGTCGGAGAGTGTTAAGCGGATCTAACGATGGGACTGCAAGGCAATGGGACGCAGAGACAATCCCCGAGCCAATCGAAAACATCCTCACATCAATCAAAACCGGGCACATATACGTGTATGCAGTCGTCTATTCACCAGACACGACTTTGATTGCGACTGGTGGACGGGATGGGCCCTGGACTGAAGACCCCATTGAGTGCTCAGTCAAAATCTGGGATGCCAAGACAGGCAAGCTAGTTGCGACTCTCAAAGGACACACACACATAGTGCACTGCCTGGCTTGGACCAAGGACGGAAAAACGCTTATCTCCGGGTCATACGATCACTCGATTAGGACATGGAATACAACCAAATGGGAGCAAATTGCGGTACTGGATGAACACACTGACTTTGTCTATGGCATTGCAATATCTCCAAATGACCGCATCCTCGCAAGCGTTTCGTATGACAAGACAGCGCGATTGTGGAACCTCGAAAATGGACAACCCATCAGTTCACCACTCCAGCACGCAGAGTCAGTGTACTACGTGTCGTTTTCAGCGGGTGGAAAGCGACTAGCCACTGGCTGCCGTGACAAAAACGCATACTCATGGGATGTTGCTGCGATTCTTACAGAGGCTGACCTCGACGACCTTCTGTTGGATCCAAAGGTGAGTTTAGTCTCGTTGTATTCCATTCTCACAACTGAACTCGCTCTGCCAGGCTAAACAGTCGGCACCCCGCGTATGTGATACATTCATGAAAGATATCTTGTTTAACATATACATTACAGGTCAACGCTGCACGACCTCCGATCAAAGTACATCCGCCTATTAATCGCGTCCCCCAAGGTTTTTTCGATGGAGTCCCACCATCGCATGTATGTCATCACTCTTGCTTCAATTTTATTTTCTTGACCTCCGTGTTCTCAGTCCTCTGCACGAGGCCGTCCCCGCTCTTCAGCACTGCCAGGAAGCACATTCCTCAGCCGCTTGTTTGGCCACAGCCCCTCCAATGCCCACGATACGTCACCGTCCTCTCCTCTCGACTGGACTCGAAATCTTGTGAATCGGCATAGACAGAGCGGTGAAGGCATAGAGTTGCAAAGGAGCCGACCTGCAGTCGTTGATGTTCCGTATGCAAAAGGCAAACGTGTACGTTTTCTCTTCTCCACTGTCAAACTTCGTCTAATATCACGTAGAGAAACGCTCATGCGAGAGGGAAGCGGAAAAGACCATTGCCTTCGAAGAACCCTACTGCAGGCAACTCACATCCTCCCATGCTCAATGTCACTATGCCACCTTTACAACCACAGGCAGCTGACTCATCGTCCACGACACCTGCCATCGGCAATACTGTCACAGCTACTGGTACAAAC
The DNA here is from genome assembly GCA_003313855.1 of Suillus sp. MG131. Lineage (NCBI taxonomy): Eukaryota > Fungi > Basidiomycota > Agaricomycetes > Boletales > Suillaceae > Suillus > Suillus sp. MG131. Next base: position 6,011 of record QLOO01003206.1, on the reverse strand, counting down.
TCAACGCCCTCGCGCCCTGATATAATGATAAGACAGGCTGGACTCTGGGCTCGCTTCTGGCTCCTTATTTGTTGTGTGTCTACTGAACATACTGATGGTCATCATTAATGTATGGTTCTCGCTCATACTTTTCTAGTTTGATTTGATTTTGCATGGATGTATTTTTATTGATGTGTTCTGCTAATCCATGCTCATTGCTACTCACTTGCTCTGCTACAAGACCTGTGTTTTGAACCATCGTTCATTTTGTGCTTTGACATTTGAATGTTTCACCTCAGCTGCACAACCCATGTGTAGTATATATAAGCGAACACGAGGATCATGCATGTAAAATGTAGGAAGGAAAGGATTCAACTCTGACCGAAACGTCCGTTGTGTTCGGCTGTCAGCCCGTCGTCGTCGTAAGTGATGATTTTGGAGTTTGATGGATGAAAGCTGAGATGGCGCTGCACTCGTTAGTAGGAATTCTGGAGCATGGCTTAGCTTCATCCACCACTGAACATCAGCGATAACAAAATTTGGAGGACACTCCGAATAGGTCTGGAGCGTCATACACCTACCCGACGGACAGCGGATCACGACAGGTTCATACGACGGCTCGCTGCGAATGTGGAACTTGGGGAGTGGAAACAGATATGGGATGACTGGAGATATGGAGACGGTAAAGTGTACGTCATAGTGTTGTTTCCAGGCGGGAAGAAAGTGGTTAGCAGGTGTGATGATGGTGCAGTGAGGTTGTGGGACATCGACATGTGCAGAGTCATCGAGAAATGAACAGGTCACACAAAACTTGTGATACCGGTCTGCTGGAGCCGAGATGGTCGGCGAGTGGTGGATGGACCTGAAGACGCGTACGGATCCGCGGAACTGCAAGGCAATGGGACGTGGAGCTTGAGATGGAAGAGACCATCCTCGCATCAATCAAATTCGGATACCAAGAAATGCGGCCGGTTGTCTATTCTCCAGACACGACCTTGATTGCGATTGGTGGATCCGACGAAGCCTTGATCGCTGGGAACACGCAGACCACTACATCTGGGACGTAAGCTGGTCGCAATTATGAAAGGACACACAACTGGGGTGAACTCCCTGGCTTGGATTATGGATGGGAAAACACTCTTGAACGTTTTGTTTGGCACGCAAGCCGTAAAATGCATCTGTTTCATTTCAAGCCAAATAGAATTGGTAATGTAGGTATTGTGATCGAGCTAAGTGGATTTCAGTGATGCACTACTGCTACTACTACCCAGTAAGTACGGATCCTGAGATCGAGATACTGACTCATCTATGGCTAGCTTAGACGGTCTGCGCATTGCCCAGTCTTACAGATCCCAACACAAATATCTCGTCACTTCCGAATGATCCAATCCACATCAACGCCTCGAGGCACCCTGACTCCTCCGAATCGTGTGTATGCCTCATGTGGTATACAGCTGCGTATACCCATTTCCCACTGAATCTAGATGGGTCGACTTCAAGTTAGCCATTCAGCCGAGTTCACACACTGCAGTGATTGTAAGACTACACCAACACTTCTCAGCTTCCACCATGGACCCTTTGAAGATGAGGAAGAAATCCATCGCTTTCTGATCCTTGTTATAGGAAGAGCAAATGCGGAAAAACTACTACTTATCCTTCAGAGGATTTGCAACAACGCGGAAGAATCCCGAAATATGCAACAGCGCCGGAAAATAGGTGGGCATCACAATGTCATTAGGAGGATGGTGATGATGACTGAATATCGAGTGATGAACATCAGATCGATGCCACAGTTTTGATGGCTTCCATAGAGGTGGCGTGTGCTTTCAATAGTTGGTGACATGAACTGACACGGTCTCAGCGTGGAGAACACGATATCGAGAATGAAATGGTGTTTCGAAACGACCCAGGTTTCGTCTTTCACGATTCGGGTGGTTTGACCCAGACGGCAAATCCGAACTTGACACGGTCGTTCTGAATCAAGTTAAAGGGTCAACTTCATGCTATCTGGTAATTACAACTGATCAATCACTACATGTGCTATCTCACAGTTTTGACACAGGTACTGCATCCTAATGGACGAGGCAAGCAGATCGTTTACCCAAGGTGAAGTCAAAAATTTCTCTCAGTGCGAAACAGGAAGCAGTCAGTTATCACATTCAACCTTCATGATGTTCGACTAATGCGCAGATTCAAAACTCTCAGTTCCAATGAAGGTATTGTTTACAAAGTTTGACGTCCTGTACGGTATCGCATACGCACAGCTGATATCGAAGGGAGCATCGACGGAAGAGGCTGAAGACCTTGCGCCGAAGCACGCCGAAGGTATTTGCGATTGGGTCACAATTGAAGTTTCTATACCACTCCAAGGACATTTAACGCCCTCCAAAATGTCATGTATGCCTCCCTAGTAATCTGTTGATGCCGATCCATTAGACATGGACAAGGACGATGCAGGTTGCGGGCCACGCATCGAACGCACGGCTGGAACTCTGGATAATGAAGTGCTAAAGCGGTTATTCGTCTCAACCCAGCAGACCACCTTAGAGCTCTGCATGAAATATGCAGTTGAGAGGTGACTACCCATGGTCTCGTTTGCCTCTCGCGAACCTTAGTGACTGATATTGTCCAGTACTCTCTCGGGACTTTTTTGGCTCTGCTAAGACAAGAGCATCTGAGGGTCATGATGAGATGATTGAGAGCTCGGGTGCTTGGTTTCCACATATTTTGGGTAATATTATCGGAAAGTTCGAAAGTTGTTCTCATTTTTGTTGGGCGTTTACTCGCATATGGTACGTGTGTTGATTATCTTCTGGCATGCTGATCCAAGTCATTGCTTGACACTATTCACCTGTGAATGTGTTGATCCTCCTCTCAGCCATGCTAATGAAAAGTCGTTGCCCACTGTTTGCAGGAGAGTGTGTTGATCTTCCTTCGAGCTCGACCCATGCTGATAGAAGTCATTGCCCACTGTTCGCAGGCTGAGAGTGTATTGATCCTCCCTCAAGTCCGAGGATTGAAGTCATTGCCTACCGTTTGCAGCTTCGGAGCTTGAGAACTTACCAAAGTCATTACTCACTGATCAAAGTCATTGCTCACTGTTCAAAGACTGTGAGCGTAGATTGAGTGCAGCGCTGTCTCAGTTTTCATCCTTCAATTTCAAATCACTACTTAGAAGGACGACGGCAGCGAGTGGACAGCAAGGCACAATAAGTGTTTCTGTCAAGTCAGAGATGAGTCCACTGCTTTCTGGTACGTTTTGCATCCCTTATATGTTCGCTTCGCAACTGAAGTACATCATAGCTGTGCAACTCAAAGCGTACAGACATCATTCTGTCATGATGATTAACTAGTTCTCAATTAGAGCAGATGAGAGGCTGTTCACTGCATTCCCTTGCTCCCTCGATGTTTGCTACTATTGCATAAGAGGATGAGTTACGTTCCTTCTGAGCTAGCATCCGTTATATAACCAGTTACTTAGCAAAACAGCAAGAAACAGCGGGCGACTTTCAATTAACCATTTGATAGATCCCGGAACATGCTAACGTCAATGGGCACATATACAAACGAAGAAGTGAAAGGTGCTGCCCACAACTTCAGCCCAGCACAATCACTCCCCGACGAGCTCTAATCCTTCTGTGTCAGGTGCCATTCTATATTTCCTCGAGATCATTCAAACTGCAGTACTCCCATGGTGCATGGGTTTCTACCTCAGGCCCGTCTTATACCAAAAACAAGTTGGTCTTGCACACACTACACCAACAATTGTGTAAAATGTGAATCGGATCAGTCCGTATCTGTGATGTCACGATGGACGACAACGACCAATCATCGCCATATCACTCATACAGCCGGCCAAAAGTAAAAGTGAATTAACATCTGTGATAACTACAATGAAGAACCAGGTGAATATCAGATCATACCATTACAGACATGCAAACGTCCAGATTGAGATCAGAGACATCCAATCCAATCCAGAGCTTGTCGTGTGTTATCGGCAGAGGACAGTTCGAAACATAGTAGAGACCCAACACTGTAGATCTAGCGAAGGCATCCGTCTTGTGAGGGACGTAAAAAGCATAGATTGATGACCTCAGGAGACGTACAGCATATGAAGAGCCAGAAGCGAGTCCAGAGCCCAGCCTATCTGAGCATCACATCATGGCGCAAGGGCGTTGAAGTTGTAGCTGCGGTGTTGCCACCGACAGCAGATGTGGTAGATGAATTGGAGACAACTGCTTGAGATTGTGAGCTGCCCGCATGTAAACTGGTCAGCTGCCGCGCCTCATAACCGTTACACCAAAAGGTAGAAATACTGAAAGCTTAGCTTTCAGTACCAGCGACAGTATATATATTGATTATGGGAACTCAAGTAAGCCAGCGTGCTTACACCGCAGTAGGGTTCCTCAACGACAAAGGTTTCGTTCTCCATTTCTCCCTCGCTGAAACATTTCTCTACGTGATATTAGGTGGTGTTGAAAATCCGAGGGGGAAATAACATACGCGTCTGCCCTTCGCATACGGAACTTCGACGACTGCGGGACTGCGTTCTTGCAACTCTGTGCCTTCATCACTTTATCCGTGCCGTTTCAAAAAAAAGGTTTCGAGCCCAGTCGAGAGGGGATGACGGTGATGTATCATGGGCATTGGAGAGACTCCCTATCTGTTTCCCGCTCCCCAAGTTCCACACTCGCAGCGTACCATCCAATGAACAAGTGATGATCCGCTGTCCGTCTGGCAGGTGTATGACGCTCTAGATAGAATTAGTGGGTCCTTCACATGTCCGGCGAGGAGTTATTGCTGATGTCTCTTCCGTTTTAGTGGTGAGTGAAGCCATGCTCCAAAATTTCAACTACAGAACACAGCGCCATCTCAGCTTTAAATTTCATCCGTCAGATTTCAAAATCATCACTTACGAGGACAACGACGATAGGTGGATAGCAGGGCACAATGGCAATGGACGTTTCTGTCAAATCAGTTGAATCATTTGTTTCCTGGTACGTTGTAGACGCTTTGCCTCGTGTTCATTCACAGCTTATACACGGCATAGGCTATGCAGCTGAAGCGCGCAAGCATCGCAGGACCACTTTCCGTACAGCTTTAGTCATGATCAGCTCGTTCTCGACCATCGAAGAAGATGAGGGGCCGTGTGCTGCAAAACATTCCAGTGCGTCCTCAATACCTACTACAATTAGATAGGAGGATGAGTTGCGATCCCTTTGAGCTAGCGCCCGTTATCTAACCGGTTATTTAGCAAATCAGCAAGAAGCAGCAGGCGACTGTAAACTGACCGTCCGGTGGATCCCGGGACATGCTAACGTCCATGGCGACGAACTCACTGACAGGAAGCAGAATGATTTACTGCACAGACGTGATCGCCATCACCGGTATAGTCATTCACACAAGTAGTCCCAGGTTATTTTCGTCTTAGTATTCACAGTGCGATGCAATTGTATCATTGATAAGGGCGCTCAATTTGTTGCCAATCGCTGTTCGTATGTGAGTCAGTATGAATAGAAACGTTGGGGGTAAAACGTACGTATGTCTCGAAGGATCTCTTATTCCCAGATCCAAAAGTACCATCCAGCGGATGAACTGGCCATGGGCTATGAGTTCCTGCTTGTGCACCAAAACCACATTGATCTTACACGCACTGAACCAACAATTGCGTGAAATGTGAATCAGAGCAGTCCGTATCTGTGATACCACAATGGACAAGAATGACGTCCATCATCACCCCGTATTGCTCACACAACCAACCCGAAGTGAAAGCATGAATTAATCAAGTCCATGTCTGCGATGACTAGAAAGAAGAAAGATGGAGAATATGTCAGATCAAGAACGTCAATTGATCCAGACATCCAATCCAATCCAAAATCCACATGTACAAACAATGCTCTATACGCTGACAGCAATCGCTTGCACGTCTAGAGGTATACTTGCCCGATATCTAAGACTAAGACTCAGAGCGCGGACCGTTGCCGAGGTAAACATATCCATCCTCTGTTGGGGGATTCGCTTTGAATAGTTTT
>QLOO01003205.1:0-15453 GCA_003313855.1 Suillus sp. MG131 | reverse complement strand
GTGCTTCAAGCTGCAGCAAGCCACAGAAGCTAAATGACCTGCTGTCTATGTGTGTTGTCAATCCATCTGACCAGACTTAATACTCACTTGGGCTGTCTTTAGGATAAACCACAGTGTTTGAACTGTGGGGTGTACTATGACTTTCTTTGATCTGCTATGTGTGAGCCCTATAAGCCTGTTGGTGAGCCTGGGTCATGTATGTTACTGCCACACATATACTACTTGTGCTTATGTTGCATCATGTTTTAGCATCTGTGTATGACCATGGTTCAAGTGTGCCTGCTCATCATTCAGCTGCCACAGCAATAATCTTGGACTGTAGACCAGGCTTTTCTAGCACTGCATTAGAGCACTGGCTGAACCAGCACCATCCTCAAAATTCAGCACTTGCTAATGCTTCAGAAGTCAACCAAAAGGTTTCAGCTCTGAAGGCAAAAGCCAAAAATTCACAGGTTGATGTTGATTGTTCACTATGGGTTTACCCATCTCAGAAGAAACAAAATGTTGCAAAGCATGTAAGTAATTGATTCATTCACATCAAAATGGGGACTCATTCAGATTGGACTAGGCAAAAATTCCTGCCTCACAGTGTAATTTTCCTGCAAATGAATCAGCGTGACATGCTTTCTAGCAGCTGCTAATGAAGGTCAAGGGCATGTATGCCAGTACTATTTCACTGTCCACCACAAAACTGGTCCCCTCTGAAATTCTCAACTCAATGTTCAAATTGTATGTCTTGAGTTTTATGCTCATCACTGCACTACTAACTTACTGAAAAATCCCTTAATACTAGCGAGGCTGCTATGTTCTGTACAGCCAAAGGAGCTGCAGCCATGAGTACTGCTATTATCGAGAATGAGATCATGGATGATTCAATTGAAGATCTCTTTATGAGGCTTAAACATAGGCAGATGTTGTCTGATAAAGACAGTTCTGCAAAGATGCCAAGAATCACCTTGTGCATCTATGTCTATGACAGGGTATGTAATCATTTTACTATCTTCTGCTGCAAGTTGTTAATGCTGTGGTAGGATCACAATGAGCTCAACAACTCTGATAGTGGACCTGAAATCACTGAGATTCAGCACAACATGAAGGGCAAGTCAACAACCCATAAAAGTGCCATGAGCTGCAAGAGGAAGCAGTCTGACAGTGAGTGGTTCAAGCTAGCTTCATTTTGTATTTTTAACATAATGTGTCTTTAGGCAAGGACTCTACAACTCCAGGCCCTTCTGCAAAATGGACACTCTATTAGAGTGAATATCAGTGCCATCCATCAGCCCAGGCTTTCATCCAGTTACTATTTGAAACATTCTGATTTCAGCAAACTTCCTGTCAAATTGCTAATGATCAGACCATTGAGCCTACACATGGTGAAGATATTGAGGAGGTACAAATTGCTCGAGACTGGCAGACACAACTTCATGCAAAACAACCAGGCAGTGGGTACCTTAGATAAGGACTGACAAAGATTGCCATTAGAGTAAGTTCAATATCTGTGTCACTGCCACTTTTGTTGATTCATTCTAAGGGACAGTACAAAGGACTTGATTATGCAATCTTACAGTGCAAGTCCATCAGTTCATCAAGTGACATGAACATAAAGGATCTTTCTAATGAACTATGTCTTCTTTACAAAGCCCAGTATTTCATGGACTTGTTCTACAGACATGCATGTGCCCACAATGTGAAAAATCTTCCCAGTAAGCACACTTCAAGTTTGTTTGCTTGCAGTTCATACCAACTTACTTTTGATACCTGGTAGCAATGAAATGGAATGCCAAAGGGGCTTTTATAGGAACACTTGTGGATCCATTACCATGTGGACCAACTGATGGAACAAATCACAATCACAATCTCATATACAATGTGTTCCTTGCAACACCACTCCTTTCTACCAGTTCTCTATATTGTGAAGTCAAATTTTCTGGCAATGAGCAACCTGGAAACAATAAAGACATGATTGGGTGTGTAGTGGATGCCTACTCTCACCATGTCCTTGCAGACTCATGTTTTGAGACATTGATATCTGATATCCAAGGTGTACTCTCAATTATGGAGTTTGAATAGACATGTCATGGTATCATAGCTCCAGACCATAGTGTCAGATTATTTGATTTTCAGGCTCACACATATGTTTTTTTGCTGGTCACAGCCATTTTGACTAAATCTGACTATTGTTGACTAGCAAGAGTCACAACTCAGGTTATTGGGACAAGGGCCCAGATCAAATTCAGCTCTTTCAAGTCCTCCATGACTGCAATCAATTCTGCAGAGCCCTTGAACTTGATTCAGCCAGTGATACTCCTGGACTAAATAATTAGCCACTGCATGACTTGGAGTTTACCATTGCCATTTCGGCGTGAAATTTTTTTCTTGTACCACTTTCATGTTACCTTATTATCCTTCACTAATGGTTGATTTTAATCATTCTTCACTTGTATCATACCACTAGTAGATGCAGCAGTTATCAATACTAGCTTTGCATGTTTTTGAACAATGTTTCAGAAAGTTGAATGACTCTATGATGTGGTAGGAGACAACATGGAGAGAATTGTAGTCTACAACATAGGTATATATAAGTGCCAGTTGACCAAATGGATTGTGGCAATTTGTTATGTAATCAACACTGTTTACCATTGTTGAAGTTTCATACCAGTACGACATTTTGATCAGTCAATTGCATCACAATGCTTTTAGATTGCTTTGACATTATTGTGCGCATCTCAAAGTATGGAGGCCTAGGTAACTATCATTGCCATTGCTTTCGTTATTGGACCATTGTTGATATGTTCACGTGTTTCGGCATGTCAGATAGTTTCGGCGGCATCTGAAATGGTAAACAAATGCGTCTCACACTAAAATTTATTTTTTTGCAAAAGTAACCTGATACTTCTCGCCAACCGTAGTATAGCACATAATTGTACCATGGCACGACTTATGTAGATCAAGAGCCATTCAAGGACGATGGATCATGTCACTGGAGATATTTTATAGCGGCGTGAATTAAAATACCTGGGGGCATTCCATATGTATTTCGAGCTCGTTGAAATGTAGACAGTCGGATGTGTGAGTGAGTCGGGATTCGGGACCCGCAACGAGTAACTTGAAGGTCGTGAGAAATGGTTTATTTGTCCAAACCCACTGATGGCGGCAGTGAGCCGTGGCAATGAATTTGAGTCTGATCATGAGTCGTGACCAGTTGACTGCCCATCGCGAGTCTACGTACCCTTACAACTTACAGCTAGTATAGTGGCCTCTAGCTATGTTACAACAAACGATAGCTGGTATAATCAAGCCGAGACCTTTTTCGCGATATCCCCGGGCCAGCATGTACACTAATCTTCACCAATTTCCATGTCGGACTGTACGTGTCTATCCGTTTACTTAGGCTCTACCATGTCTCTTGAGTCGGCCTTTTGCCATCTTCTGTGATGGACCCAACTATGATCATGCACCCCATACTATGCTCAAGTTGCCAACAATGGACAGTGGAATTGCTTTTCTTGAAGACAATTATCGTTCACTCAAATTTCATGATCATTGATTATCCCGCACTATCATATAGACTTGTCACCAGTATCGCTCGAGCGGTCTCAGCATCATTCCTCCCAAGTATTGCGCCTCGGACTTGGCATAAACATCAAATTCAACAGTCACACCCCGAAAGCCACAAGTTCGTTAATACCGCCATATTATGTCTGGTCATACTGGCGAGATGGACACTATTGGCAATTAGCTAGTTCAATCAACTCTCGTAAATTTCCAGGTGCCCCATCTGCAAGGGCGCCGCGTTGTGTCCTTGACCAGCTTCAGAGAGCTGATCATGAAAATTTCTGGGGGTAGTTGAAAGTTGTAAGCCCAATCAATACGCTTGCTTCTGATTTGCCAATGTCCTTTCTGGAACAAGCACTCACTGAGATAACATGTGGTCCAGGGTCGGGCTGTGATTCTCTGTGGACGAAGCGAGCACCATGAAACTGCTACACGGCTTGCGTGCTTGCCCGTCGTCTCACTGACTCGTGTAATGAAGATCTTGCAGTGCGTTTCTCGCTTTATCTCATTGGTGCACTCGTGATGCTCTACCATGTGAACACACACCAGACCAAGTCTGGACAGAACAAGATCACTAAAGAACAAGATTCAGACGTCGGGCTTCCTCAGGCTGCGCAGTCGGAAGTAGAAGCGCGCCTGTAACCTATGGGCACTCACTTCTGCTTTCCACCATGGGGTTAATGCCATATATATACTCACCCAACGCGGCAGCCTGCTGGCCATGTTACCTTGCTGTGCAAATCGATACAATGGTGATACATCAACTATATGGCGGAACTTTTACCACACGTTTTACATCGGTTTTTAAACATCATTTTTTCACACTGTGATGCAACCCGGGGTCCGGAGTGGGGGGCATGGGGTCACAGGTGCCGGGACTTTTAGGGTGGGAGACATGCTTGTTGCTTGGTGGCATTACAGAGGCTGATGGGTGAGGTGAGTTTGTTTGATATGCCAGTGTATCGACTTTTCGTGTTTATCAACACTGATTTCTTACGTTAAGCCGACAACATGTGGCCTTTTTACGAGACCGATAGCTTTAGATCTCTACTACGTTCATCAGGCCCGACACTCGTCGAGAATCATTGGGACGGCGTCCGTCATAGCACCTTATGTGAGTGACAAGATCTTACTCATACATGAACATCCTGAACTGATGTAAGAACATCCCATGGGTAGCAATGAAAACCAAATACCCAAGATTACAAACAGTTTTACCAACTTCCACGGTGTTCAAATAATACATACATGCTCACTCCTGTCAATCGACACGGGTACCGTGAGGCGACGAAATTGCTGGATGGTGATGTATTTAATGTGCCTCATTACAGCAGGTTCGCCTTTCACCTATTCACCTATCCTCCAAATATGACCATAGTCTCAAACGATCCAACCTGGTTGCCAGTAATCGAATCGTATAATCTCTGCAGTTATTTCTTAGGTTCGTGCAGAGCTAGGGGATGATGCTGGTTTACATTCTAATCTTCAATGTGGTTTCGCAGTTGCCACCTGTACCGCGGTGGTATACGATTGGGGTGAGCAAGGCAGTATTCCTTAATCACTGACATCCTTATGATATTTCTAGCACTCAGCTTAGGAAAAGAGGTATGTCGATATCACTGCCGGAGCACCTCTTACTGATGGTGGTTTTATACCAGTATGAACTGATCTGGGTGAGAAAAATCTCATATTAGAAGGCCAACATCGTAATACAAGTCACTCGGGGCAGAGCCAGCGCTGGTCCCTCGTGACCATTCTATATCTCGGTGTATGTGCATTATGTCATGAGTACCATTGGCAAGCCGTGTTAACTTCAAGTATCCTAGGTGCGCTACCTTGGAATGCCATACACTGTGTATGTTTGCAAGGTTACCAAATGGTGCTGTACTAATAAGTCCTCTCTTATAACCAGTATTTATATGCTAGGTATGCCTCACATACGCTGTATTTATCACTTCTGACTGGCTGGGTACAGAAAGTCTGCCGTCAGTCTCAGTGACGGATAAAGTGAGTGTTCTGCATTAATGCATATGCCCCTGTCCAGACAACTACATTTCTAGGGGTGAGTGAAGTTGTCGACTTGGTTCAATATAATGACCACAATAGCTGTGAGTCTGTTCTGGGTGTTTGGTCCTCCGAGTCTCATCATTACCTGGGATTCTGCAGGCGATATCCTGTACTCTACACTAACTTGGATGACCGTGGTTGTAAATGCCATGCTGGGTGGTGAGTTAACTGGGCTGCCGTGTCTCAACTATATTGAATTGATTGAAACATCATGCAAGTCATCATCATCACGCGGTTACATGCGATGTACCAGCAATCCAGGAAGATACTTGTCTTTCTTGTTGTAATCTTCCTAGTCATCACAGGCACCTGTGGAGTGATCGCTGCCATGGGAAGCAAATATACTGTAGGCGGTGAGTTTGAATTATGGTCGAAAGACTCGAGCGCGCGAGGCTCATCAGACGGATACCAGAGGAGCTCATCCTTTCCGGAAGCCATCAGTGCTCTTATAACTACCAGGGAGTCTCCGGGCTTCTGGATGCTTTGGCCTGGGTATGCTACACTGTATGGGAGGTCCTCACACTGTGTCTTGCAATCCGGATTGCTATACAACACTTCCGTGCACTGCGTCGTTCGTCGACTGGATGGACCATAAGAGACTCTTTGACGGTGATGATAAAAACTCACGTGGTATACTTTGCCAGGTGAGCTCGTGGTTTCAATAAGAGTGTCTTTTGACGCTAAAGTTCCGGACGCACTAGCTTTGTTGCCGTTTCTTGTTTCCAACTTGGTTTTCTCTCTCCAGGGATCATGGTACGCGATCTTTCACTCAGTGATAGCTGCACGTTTTTATTGTCTCTGTAGCTTTCATCTTCGGTGGGATCTGACGTCTATGCTAGAATACTGGAATTTGTCTCAATCGCACAAATGTTTGTGCTTGGACCACGCCTCATCCTTAGCGTTCGAGACTTTAACGCTAAGCTCGTCACCGACTCCGATGCAGGAGTCGATATGCCCTCAATTGTTTTCCAGGAGGGCGGCCGTGTGTAGCACTGGAGATGATCCAAGTAAATTAGACTTGTCGGGTACTCTGCCAGGAGCGGCCGCCTGATAAAAACATAGCTGGAAGTTTTGTCATGGTACTGATTTGATCCTCCGAGATATGTTTAACACAAGTTTAACAAGAGAAATAGGTGTGGGCAAAACAATGACATCACCGCAATCAATGTACACGCCTTAGCAGTCACTCATATCTACCTCGAACGAAATGCGTCTAAAACGGCCGGCGGGAACGGCGGACTGATGGGGGCGCCTCACATCAGGACATTCGCGAGCAACATAGGACACAGGGGGTCCAGTAGACGAGAACGTACTGTCCTTCATAGGGTATTATCTTCAATGGACAACAATCAGAATCAAAAAAGAAAAACTAATAACATGTTGCTTCGCTTCTGCAGCTGGCTGTCCACTTACACTTGTATGACGCTGACGACATTTGCTCCCCAATCCGGCCACTTGGTGCTCTATTGACATTAATGTTGAACCAAAGACTCGATCGTAGGTGCACTTAGGTCCTGTCCGCCGTGAAAAAAAGGGTTCGGTTGACATACTTTCCCATGTCGTCGGGCGGCCCGTCGAACCTCGGGTAATCACCATCTGGACAATGTGTCTTATCCTTGTGTCTATGCGCAACCTTGGAACATGGAGTCCTTTTCCGTAAGCATAGTATGAGGCTGCCGAAGCTGTTAATAGTTCTGCAGGTAGACCAAAGTTGCGGTGGGCCTGTGGACCAATCAACGGTGTGCGACCTGGTTGCGCCTAGTCACGGTATTTTGGAAATGATTCTGGAGAGTCAATGGATTCAAAAGCAATTTTGTTGTACAAATGTACTATTATATGACAGATCGCCACAAGCACAAACGAAGCCAGCCTACTTCAAATTCATTATCGCTCGAAGATATCCTTCTCTTGCTGTGTTCGTGCTTTCAAACGAGCAGTGAAATGGTTCAGGGTGACTTCAGCAGAATCAGTCGCAGGTTCTTCAATACATACCAGGTCACTTACGTCACAATGCCAGTGCTGAACCGCGGCTTCACCTCGATCTTGTCTCCATTCGGATCTTTAGCATGAACGATACGCAAGACGGCGAGTATCGAAGCAGCGGCAGTCCACAGACCGTTCTCTACAAACCAACGACCTTCCAAGGAATTGACATCCTCAACATTGCCAGATTAACCATGAATCAGCCTACCAGGACAAATACGCCTGTAATGGTCAGTAAATCATTGAAAAACGGTAACAAGTGTGGAATAATCACCTGCCATTACCAAAGGCGAAATGGTTGGCGAAAGGGTCCTTCAGCTTCCCGTCAACTGTCAAATGGCGACTAGGATCGAAGCGCGATGCATCGGGAAACACGTCTTCATCCCGAGACAGTGCCCTGAGCCATGCTCAGCTCAACCCACCGTTACATGCACTCCACAATGACATACCACTGATTAACCATGACCATTGCACCTAGTCGAACTACAGATGAATCAATGGCAACCTCAACTTACACGACTTCGAACCTTTGGGTATGAAGTACCCGTCGTAAACATCGTCATTTGATGTCGCGTGCGGAGCTCCTGTGTATGTGGTCAGGCATGCAAGCACAGAGATATATTGCTGCCGACCAACCTACGGGGGTGACAGGATACCATCTCAGGACCTCGTATAAAATGGCATCAAGGTAGGGCAGTGACGCCCTATCATCAAGGCACGGCATTCTATCATGCCTTACAATTTGATCAATTTCTGCACGAGCCCGGGCTTGGACGTCAGGATAGAGCACCATTGCCAGCACGAATGTCTGCAATGTGGATGCAGTCTGCGAGACATCAAAGCAAGAATCAGGACCACATAAGTTATGACTCACGGTGTCTATGCCAGCTAAGATGCCGTGTTCGCATCAATGCATGAATTCTGTCCTAGTATAAAACAAATCTTACCCAAGTATCCCGTCAACGCAATAGCCTTCATCACGTCCTCGTCAGTGTCGTCGTGAGCCTGACTGAGAAAATCAGCGACTAATGAGTGTGAAGCAGTACCATTTGCCTTCACGCAAACAGATCAGGTGAAATTTCCGTCCGCAACTCTGCAAAAGCGTACCATCTGTGCCTTCACTTCATTGAATGGCTCGTTCAAAAGCTGCTGGGCTAATTCTCTACTGCGTCCCATCAGGGCGTATGCTCCACCGAAGCACCAAAATGGCAGCTTCCCGACTGCAACCTCATACTGGATGTTCAAAATTATATCGTCGACAGAGGCACTCACGGAAAGGAAAGGCTGTGAACATGGCAGCCCTCTCGGGAGAAACAACATGTTTGAAAATATCAAAAAGTTCGTGCGCGCGGGTAAGAAATGGACCTTCATGAGCAAGGTGTCCGTATGTCACGGCCATGATCAAGGATCCTGCGTATCTGTCACAAAGATTGATCGTGAACTGGGCCATACATCACGACGACCCCACTGAATTAGATACTAACGCTTCAGACTGTTGCTGAGGGTCAGTAGAGGCATTCAAGAGACTGATGACCAATTCGTTTGCGTGGCGAGAGTACATCTCATGGTATGAGATCGAGGCCTCGGCCCTGAGGACTTGATGATAGATCTTGCGATGATGTCGTAAAGCCTCCCCATAGGGAAGGAGCGCAGTATTGAAAGCCATTCCAGACCTGCATCGTCAGTGGATGATGAGCAGGTTAAATGAAAACTGGCAATACATACAATTCGTTGGTGCGAATGACGGGACGAGAAGAGTAATTCGCAGAACGCTTGTCCAGTAATTCCCGCGCGATGGCTTCGGAGTTTATGATAATCAAGTCGATCCCAAGTATGCGGGAGTGAATGATTTTTCCTATGATCGAGTATGAACTTGAATGCAGAGCTTGCAAAGAAGCCATTGATATAATACCAACCATATGTCTTTCCCCACGCAGTATATGTGAGCCAAGGTCGTTTAGTATCCAATTGCAGCGCGTTACCCAACAACGGTAACGGACGAGGTCCAGGCGGCAGAGGTAAAGGATAGACATGTCTGCGAGTCAGACCCGCAGCGACGACCAGGGCAATAATGCACGATGTCCCTAAAGCGAGAATGGAGAACATGTGGAGATTATAATCGAGCCCAATACATGTTTAGTAATGGTTCGCCTTATCAAGGTTTGACACCTGCAAATGGCAACTCATGGTCAACGACATCACGTAAGGAATGTCACTCATCTGGAATTCCCTTTGTACTGCCATCACTCTAGAGGTTCACACAGTCTATCAGCCTGGTTTCTTTGTTATGGGACACTAGGTTGGAAGCCTATCATCCTTGGACCTTGGGAGGGTTTCCCTCGTGTCTACAATAGGGTCCTGCCCTTGCGAGGATAATTAATTCAGGTTTGCTAGGAGGTTCAGGCGGGGGCTCCGGATGTTCCAGGTATATTCTTAACGCTGCGTGTCTGCAGAATGTCACTGAATTGGACACTCTGGGGCAGAGTTTGGGGCCCATGGGCGAGTTCAGCTGAGTTCAAGCAAACACCGCTTGATCCATCCCATTCGCATCTGATCCTGTCGCTTAGATTTATGCAGCGCTCCCTCGGATAACGCGATCGTCGACTCGTATCGTGTCAAGAGATGAATACCAGGAGATCAAGATTCATGACCTGAAAAATGCTTTCCATCTAGCGCTAGAATCTTGAGGAAACGGTGGCCCTGGTTCAAACCGGACACCGGGTTGTCCAGATACTATAAAACTGGCGTTACCTAGCAGAATGATCAGAGAACTGAGTGCGCTCACTACCAACATGAACTCACAGACTCGTTTCATATATCGAGATGGAATCAACGAACACACCAGAAGCAATCAACTGGACTTTCGTTCTTGGATTTACCAGTGCTGTACATGGAGTGCTCATGCTCTTTATTAGCATTACTTGGAAAAATAATCAACAACTTCAGCCACCCTGGGATTGAGGAATGATCTACTTATAAGGGGATCCACAAGGTCGAGCATCTTTGCGACATCGCCAGAAGATGAGGGTGATTTGGATTCCTTCCGACGAACATCGACCAGGGCAGTCTGTACGATGAACACGATGAAGAGGGCAACACGGACTCCAGTTGAACGCTCTGCCAGTTAGTCCAGTATAAACAAATGATAGTCAATTATCTTGTTAGTGAATGGACTGCTTAGTACTTCTACCCTCCATTTCTTGCGCAGACTATTGCGAATAATTGGTATCGGACGCGTTGCACATGACAAAGAGTAATAGATTTTCTTTTCCTTCTCGAGGTCGTCGTGGTCGGTTGTGGTGAAAAGTTGCGATCAACTAAAGCTCGGTGATGGTGTCGAATGCACATTGTTGGGCCACAGGGCAGAGTGCATTCGGTGCCTCCACTGTCAGTGGAGTTGGCAAATGAATCTGTCAAGATGGCGGACGACACCAAGAGAAAGCGAATACCATTCGCTGAGGTTGGCGATATTGCGGGCAAATATTATGTAAATGTGATAGTTTCATAAATAATTAAATTAAGGAGGGCCACGCACATCTGGAAACTCGTCCCATTCCAACATCTACAACTTCTGGATACAATCATAGCGAAGACGAGAAATCTATGATCTGGTACAACAAATGCTGATGAGATCACCCTCGCACATATAAGATTAGGGTATAATTAGAAAAATCTAATCATCCAAGGGAGGCATCTGATCCCCACTCGCATCTAATTCTGCGTTTGCAATTCTCGTTAACATTTGATATGCTGTATCAAGATCATCATTGACGATGACAAAGTCGACTGCACCAGGTTGACGAGCGTAGTCGATCTCTCTACGTGCGATTGCGAGACGACGCTGGATCGCGTCTTCAGAATCTGTGGCGCGACCGCGCAAACGTTTATTTAGCGCGGTCATGGAGGGCGGGGAGATGAAGACGACTGTGGCGTGGAGGGGCGTTTGCTTGATTTGTTGGACGCCCTGGGATATGGTATGTGAAGATCGTACTAGAAGGAGAAGTAAAGGAAAGGTACCTGAACCTCGATATCGAGAATGCACCGCTTTCCTGTTGCTGCGACTTCTTGTACAGCCCGTATGGTGGTGCCATAGAAGTTGCCCGAAAACTGGGCATGCTCGATGAAAGCGCCCTCGGATATGAGGTTCTTGAAGTTCTCGGCTGTTGTAAAGTGGTATGCTTTGCCGTCTATCTCACCAGGACGCGGAGCGCGGGTGGTATCTTTGAGATGGGAACCAATTAAATGGTGTGAGAGGGTTGAGAAGGAAAGCCTCCGTACGAGAGACACTAAATCCAAAAGCGTTTGGAAACTCCTTGATGAGGCGGTTAATGAGCGTGCCCTTGCCTACTCCCGAAGGCCCAAATACGACTAGAGGAGTCACCGTCATACCAGATAGCTGAGGGATAGCAGTGAGACTTAAAATAAGTCCGTGACAGATTAGTTACTCAAATGATGTCACAAGAAGCGTGACAGGAATATCGACCACGACGGACAACACACAAAGCTTACTTCATCCTCTCCTCCTTGGTTTCACTCGCAGGTACCTCCTCCTCTTTAAATCCCATCTCTCTCCCTCACTCATGGGCGCTCTTTGCTGTCGACCTCAGGTATACTTGCCTTGACCCTACTTTGGACTAACTCATTCATCATTGTAGCCAGTCGATTTCGAAGGCGACGTTAACCTTTTTCACTTCGTTCTCTTGAGATGTGTCGGAAAGGGCGCTTTTGGAAAGGTCCGTATCTATCACACCTCAGTGTTGTTTTCAAAGCGAACAACGTTCTAGGTCCGAATGGTCCAACACAAACAAACCAGAGAGTTGTATGCCTTGAAATATATCAACAAGACAAAGTGTGTAAAGATGAAAGCAGTTGCAAATATCATTCAGGAACGGAGATTACTCGAGGAGGTTAGCGTCTGCACAACAGCATCTTCGCTTCCCACTCATTCCACCGACAGATCGACCATCCATTCGTCGTTAACCTTCGTTATGCATTTCAAGACGATGAAAATTGTTTCTTCGTCTTGGACCTCATGCTCGGTGGTGACCTACGGTGTACGTTACGCCCCCTTTTCTCTGCCTTTTCACTTAGCCCGTTCCAACCCATTCAGTCCATCTCGAACGGTTAGGCTCATTGCCAGAGGACACAGTACGGTTTTATGTTGCAGAAATAGCTTCAGCTCTAGCCTTCCTTCATGAGCACAGAATCATGCACCGGTATGTTTCGTCCGATCTCGGATCCATCTACCCCTTCATAATTACCTCACCAGTGATCTCAAACCGGATAACATTCTCCTCGATGAACGAGGTCACGCACATCTCACAGATTTCAATATTGCTGTACACTTTAGCGAGCGCCGCATGCTTACTGGCATTGCAGGTAGTATGGCTTACATGGCTCCTGAGATTCTCGCCAAACGCGGTTATACTTACCCGATCGACTGGTGGAGCCTGGGCGTTTGCGCATACGAGCTCCTCTTCGGTCGGAGACCCTTCCGTGGCAAGACAAACGCCGACTTGACTTACAGCATCAGTAAAGACAGTCTGCGCTTTCCTGACGATGCTGATAAGAAGTGTTCGCGAGCAGGCATGATGGCGTTGAAAGGGGTGAGTCAATCATGGCGCCTACCTTCTTGTGCTGAATTTCGTGCAGTTCTTGGAACGCGACCCTTCCAAGAGACTGACGTGCAAGCAAAATGATGGTTATGAGGTAATGCAACGACACCCCTGGTTCCATCCGATAGACTGGGTGGCACTTGAAGCCAAAGAATTACTACCACCATTCACTCCCGATGTGAGTCTTTTTCTGCTCCGAACAGTATTCACTCTGAGTTCCCGCAGTCAAAGAAGGCAAACTTTGATGCATCGCACGAATTGGAGGAACTGCTGCTAGAAGACAATCCATTAAAGGCTAAAGCACGGAAGACGCGAGATGTCAACACGCTGAGCGCCGAAATGAGACAAATGGAAGAGCAGTGCGCAATTTTACTAATTTCTTCTTCGTATCCTCTCAATTTGACACAGGTTCGCATCATATGACTTTAAGAAGATGCTCCGGCGATCATACTATCCCCAGAATCAACAGATCATATCAACTATCACTGCAACTTCCTCCACAGGCGGACTCGTATCAAGTCGACCTGTAACGCCTTCACCAGACTCACCGGCCGAGGGCGTTGTACACGAGCACGACGAAAGCGAGTTCGACGGCGACGACGTCCGAATGGAGAAGATGCCCCGGGTCCTAGAGAAGAACTACTCATGATCCGTACCCTACCCCAACCCCATCCCGCCAGACGAAATGACGACTGCTGACGATGTATCCGAAAATATTTCCCATGTACCCTATCTCGATATGTACGCACCCAATTCCCTCACACGCCCATCCACTCATTTCGGGGACCTAATCTTGGTTTCTGTTGCTCACTTTCTTTATCATATCACTTCAAGTGCACTGCTCACTGGATACCTTCCCTGTGTTCAACATGACACAAGTTCGTTCTGACACCCGATACCGTCATTGTCATTTGTTCTATGAGCTTTCCTTTGTAGTTACCGGATTTTCTTTGGCACTTCTTAGTTTTTCAGGGGGTCGAGTCTTTCTTTCAATTCATTTTCTCTTCTTTCCAGTTTTCGTCTATTTAGCGCTAGTTTGCTGGCTAGTTCATGTGGTTGTGGATTTACACAGTTTGCTATACGACGCCTGGACTTGCGTATACTATCAACCATTAATCGCAATTTATTGCTGTGGGTCACAAAGTTAGCTTACTAAGCAAACACTCATCAGGGCAATCGCCCCACTGCCCATAGGCACGTTACTCGCGGTTTGCATCCACTGACCACACTTCTAAAAAACCATGGCCATGGCGGGGCTCATCTCCCCGAAACCGCTCTCATACCTCCAGCATGCTGGACAGTTTAACCCATACCAGCAACAGCAACAGCAGCAACAGCAGCAGCGCTTGGCAGGGTCCGCGCTGTCCGGATACTCCGACACGCACACACATACTCAGAGTCATACGCCCTCCCTGCACCCACACCAGCACATCATGGGTCTTCAAGAAGAGAGCAAGATATATAGTCTTGTTATTGACCTTACGGATCCAAATGCGCGCGAAGCTGCGTTGCTGGAGTTGAGTAAGAAGAGGGAGCAGTATGAGGAGCTTGCACTGGTGCTTTGGCATTCCTTTGGTGAGTTTTTGGATTTGAGTTTGCTGGATTTGCTGGCGCTGACTGTTGTGTCGCATGCTGATGATGTGGTTGGGTTGGAATGGTACAGGTATCATGCCAGCGCTATTACAAGAAATAGTATCCGTCTACCCCCTCCTCTCCCCTCCAAATCTCACAGCGCACGTATCGAACCGAGTATGCAATGCCCTTGCATTGCTCCAGTGCGTGGCTTCACATCCGGATACGAGACAATTGTTTTTGAATGGTAGGTTTCGTGCTTGGGTTGGGTTGGTAGGGTTTGGGCTGACTTTTTGGTTTTCGATGATAGCGCATATCCCGCTGTTTTTATACCCGTTCCTGAACACAACCTCGAAAACGCGGCCGTTTGAATACCTCAGACTTACGTCCCTAGGCGTTATTGGCGCCCTCGTCAAGGTTCGTCCCTTCCCCTCCCTTCGTCACCTCTCCATTTCCTCTCCCATCCCAATCCCAATTTCAAATGCTAAACCCAAATATCCCACCCCCTAGCAAAACGACAACAACACAGTCATCCACTTCCTCCTTTCAACCGAAATCATCCCCCTCTGTCTCCGCATAATGGAAACAGGTTCCGAACTCTCCAAAACAGTCGCCATCTTCATCGTCCAAAAGATCTTACTCGACGAAACGGGTCTCACAT
>QLOO01003201.1:0-11016 GCA_003313855.1 Suillus sp. MG131 | reverse complement strand
CATGTTCCATGCACAGAAAATCTTTAATACATGAATTGATTTTTTCAATGTTTTGACAGGCAACATGAGAGAAAATTTCTATCTTCTCAATCAATGTTTTTTGGATGTTTTTTGAAGAAAAATAGAAAAATGCCTGCAGTGATATATGATAAGTGCCAGACATAGAGGATGTGCTGGAGCATGTGACTTGTCCTATTGACTAGAGCTGGAGTGTGTAAGGGAAAAATAGGAGAGACTGAGGAAAGTGCCTGTAGAGGCATAAGTCTCTACATTAGATCCACTGATGGCCTGGACATCTCCTCTCAATAGTGCATCTGCAATGTTGCAATGTGTTGATACATACATTGCATGCAGACACATACAGCACTTTGCTTGAAGCCTGTAGATGTGCTTCAGCACAGCATTTGTTTTGGAGCTGCAAGATCATCCTTTGTTGGTCACCACAACTACACCAGCATTGTCTAAGCAGACAATATATATTTGGATACTGTCTCCTATTCTACTCACTGATGAATTTCCAGGCTAACTTATTGAACAAGGCATTATCTTCAAGAGCTCTTCATTGAACCTTAGCTATAACAACTCTAAGACCAAGCTTGACTGCTGCAGCTTCAGCCCATCTAATGTTAAAAGTACAGTGAGGACCAACTTTGAAATTAAAGGCCAGCAGCTTCCTTAGCTGTGAAAGATGCACCAGCAAGCTGCCAACAGAAAACATATTTTGTGGAACTTGTCCTCTGGAAGGGACATGAGCTTGCACTCTAGATCCCAGTTGAAACCAATATATCATTAATTGCTGCAAAATGGCAAAGCTTCTTAAGACTCTAAGGAACTCCACAATAACTTGTTATGGCTATGAAGTCCTCTCTGGTCCAAGTATGATGTGGGAGCCTGATAACAAGAAAATCATCCACCTATATCATCCATCTATTTTCAAATGAATTTGAAACTGGCTCTATTGTAGATGGTAACTAGCATGTCTGCAATAGATCCAAAAACACCAGCACTCTTAGAGCACTAACTTTGTGCTTAGGATGGAGAGCAGACAGAGATGGTTTCTTGATCTTGTTCTTAGCAGCAGTGAGATTTGCTTAAACACAATCAATTGCTGCAGGGTCAGTCACTAAGGCTTGATCCAGGGAGGCAGCTCTGGCTGGTGTGTGGTTGCCATAAGCATTCTCCTGCTTAAGCTCAGTGATCCTCACTTGTAGTGCAGCGATCTCATCTGTAGGAGCATGGACAGCAGTGGTTGGTGGCTGTGCAGCCTGTTGCTGTGTGTTTTTCTGTCCTGTTTGCTGATTGGGTGCACTAGGAATATTAGTGGTCTGTGAGGGATGCTGTTGGGGCACAGAAGAAGGTATAACTGTACCACCTTGAGTAGATGGCCTCAAGGAACTGAGTCCTGTAGAGGACAGAGTACTAGTGGAAGGGCCTGAGTTTTGGGTAGCCAGGGGTATAGGCATAGTGCCAGAAGACCCAGACAAGTGAAGTCCAAGGTGTTTGTGCATTTAGACAGGAGAAAGGAGTTTAATAATAGCAAAGAATAAAAGTAACAATGAGTGAGTATGCAATATGTATCCAGCTTCGTCTGGCTCCAGAATCAGAGACATGATCTCATAGGTTGGGCTGAACAGAGCGTTAGCTCGGGGTGGGACGCAAGCAGGTGGAACCACTCACCCAATATGCTGGAACGCCCACGGCTCTAGCTGCTCAGCCCAACAATAAGTGGAGGCAAGTGTCATAGAGACAAAGCATTGGCCATATGCTGTGATGAAATTTGCTCGAACGCATGGATGTAAGTTTCATAAGCTAACGATTTCCAGCGTCCGGCAATCCTGACTATTTCTGGGTCTACTTTCTTTGTGAGGTAAAATGAAGCGCCACCTATGCAGAATGAGTGGTCGAATGAAGTTCCCCAACCACATCCAATAAGGATTGAGTTTATCCGCTCCATTGCTCGCACTTTCGCCATCGGACGAATATTGCCTCTAATGTCACACCACGAAAACAAGGGATCACCACCCAGTGCTGGCACTATGCAGGCCAGGTTATGAAGGGCAGCAAGGGAGCACAGGTCCCCTTGCTCATTGAGAAAAACGGATTGAACTTCTCCAGCTTGTGCTGTCTTTGCAGACAGGAGATCCAGACATGCATAAGGGCTGCCTCATAAGTCGAAGCCAAAGAAGGCATCTGCTCTGGTGAGGTGCTTGGACACCGTAAAGGCTGCATGTGATGATACAGAAACTTCCCTGAATCACATCATGCCAAAGAAAGCACATGATGCCATTGCCCATACGCATGCATCAAAGGGGTCAGAAAGGAACAGGGAATCCTTAAGTGCCATGAGCATTGGTAGGGTGATGAGGGGGGCGAAGTGGTTTTCAGCAGCTGCTCTGTAGGTTTTCTAGCCCGCATAGAGACCAGTTGATGTGGTCATGGTGGATGTCAGATAGAGGGGGCTGCCATCCTTGGGCTATGTGCCAGGCCCTTATCGCTGATAGGTACTTACATGCAATGCTAACTGAGACTGGCTCAAAGGGAGTCTGGCAGGAAACCAGCAGGAATGAGTCATCATGGTTGGGGTCGGTGACGGCCCATAACACGAAGGAGTGCAGCAACTCAAATGATGCCGGAAGCCGGTTAGACTCTGGGATTGAGAAGATGTCACAGAACAAGTGGAATTTTCGGAGGCCAGCACCATAACTCACTGTATCGCGGAGAGAGGCACAGCTGGCCCTGCTGGCGATGAGCTGAATTATTGGGTTATCAATGGTGGATGGTGGAGGAGAATTGACTCCCCACCAGAGGAAAATTCGTTTGGATGCCTTGCAATGCAGGTGGAGCGGAGATGAAGTGGTATGAAGTGGATTATGGGATGTGGAATGAGTAAAGGTGGTGTCCGCATGTGATGGTAGGATATGTGATAGCATCATTACGACCATGGGACTAGCTTGTTGATGAGGTGGGAAGGAAGTGGAAAGGAGACCTGGTCTGACGCTCCAGGGAAACCTACCTTGAAGGCACTGATGTCACCCCTTGACAGGGCATCCGCAATATTGCAGTGGGTCAGGACATAGACTGCCTGCAAACGCACACAGCATTCAGCCTGGAGTTGGTAGAGGTGCTTCAGCACCATGTTTGTCTCGTGGCTGTGGGAACAGCCTTTGTTGGTAACAGCAACCACACCGGCATTGTCTGACCGTACAAGGAAGCAGAGGTTCGATGGGGCATTCCTGGATATGACACCTTGAACAATGAAAATACCCAAATGGAGGGCAGCGCGAAAGCCAAGTTCTATGGCCACTGCTTCGGCCCAACCAATGTCGAAAGCATGTGATGGCCTGACTTTGAAGTGTGGTGCCCAGCGCCAAATGGCCCAATGGCCTTGAATAATGATGCCGATTCTGAACAAGGTGCTGGCGTCGCCCCACCATCCAATATCCACTGGAGTTGGGCTGGCTAATGGGACTCAGTTGGGGAGGAGTGATAATAATGACTGGATCCAAGGGATGTCTGCAGAAACTGCAGAAGATGGACATAGGTGCACACGCACTGAACAGAAGTTCACTGCAAAAATTGCAATTGATTGCAAGAAAGGGCGTATTAAGGAGAAGATACAAGCCACATGCACTAGTTTGCCATGAAGCTTTGCGGCCTCCTTTGCTGTGAAAGATGTGCCCTTGAGCTGCCAGCTGGACAGTAAGTCCTGCAGTTTGCGAAGCTTCTCCTCTGGGAGAGATACAAGTTTGAGGTTGAGGTCCCAATTGAACCCAATATATCTTTGGATCATGGCGAAGCAACGTAGCTTTTCAAGACTCCATGGGACTCCGCAGTAGCTTGTTAGAGCTATGAAGTCTGCCTTGGTCCAAAACTGGTGGGGAAGCCTGATGATGAAGAAATCGTCCACCCATTTTCGAATTAGATTGAAACCAGCCTTGCCATAGATTGCTACTAACATGTCTGCAACAGAGCCAAAGACACCTGCGCTGGACGTGAGGCAAAACATGAATGCACGATCCACATAGACAACACCTTTCCAGAATATGCAGAGAGAGCTCTGCTGGGATGGCAATACAGAAATGATGTGATATGCAGAGGAGACATCGAAGGTCACAGCAATGCAACCAGGTGGTAAGGAAAGGATAAGGGCAGACGTCTCATTGAATGTGCCCCAGACTGTTGGGAAGTTGTCTGCACTAATTCCGGCATTGACAGACTGAATATCGGAGAGGTTGTGAGGATACGAGAGGTCTTGAATGATATGAAATTTGTCTGAGTGCAGTTTTGGGACAAGGAAAAGAGGGGATGTATGAAATGGGCCAATTAAAAGCTCTAAGTCTGAAGGGTTGAAGCCAGCAGAGTATCTGCCAGCTGCCTGCTTGGAAAGAATGTACGCGTCAATTACAGAGGGGTTGAGCAATGAAGAGGAATGATTCTCGAAAGGTATGAGACAAGGATGGTGGATCAGAAACGCCAACATTAAAACCGTTATATATACCATCAACTATATGATGCCAATCATTGAATATATTATATTTATGGAGAAGTTCCTCCACCCGCTCATGGATAAGAGGAGTAACCACTATGCGGGGATCATCCACAGGATTTGCAACTCCCAGCTCCATGGGAGGAGTCTCTACAGAGGCTGCATGAGTGGGCATTCTTGCATGCTGTACCAAAGGTACAGTTGGATGCACTGGCCCAGTTGACGCAGAAATGCTTGCCATTGGGTGTGGCAAGGGCATGTTTGCTCCTGGTGCTGGTGGCGAGAGGTGTGACGGGTTTTCCAGCGATAGTGGAATCAGCTGTACAGTCTGCGGGTAAGTGACCGGATGCTCCACAATGAAAACAATGGCTCGAGACAAATGCATGAGACTTCTTGTGAGGCGAAGTTGTGAAATCACTAGGGGCAGAGCATTTGGTTGGAGAACTAAACTGTGGGGTAGACAAGACAGTACAGGTAATTTTATTGTTGGCAAGAGTAAGGGCTGCTATGTCTAAGCCTGCTAAGTTGTGATCATGGTTTGCATGTGCTAACTCTCGCTGCTGCACATCATAATGCATTGCTACTGGCCAGCCATATGTCCGACCGATGTGGGAAACACAACTCAGCTGAATGCGCAGCTGATATAAATTATTTGTGTTAGGGCGAGTTGTGGTGTGCGATAGGCTCGACCCTTAGGGGAAGCAAGGTGAGCAGTATCCACGAGTGTTATCAACTCTGGGCTACGTGTGAGGCGCAAGAACGAGGCGCTATAGGCACGTGAATGAGGCGATAGGCGCGGGAAACGAGGCGCTATAGGCGCGCGAAGCGCGAGAGAGTAGACGGTATATACAACTTGAATAGACGGGCAAGATTCAAATCAATAGTTTCATAGTTGGATGGTCAAAGCGTAAAGGTATGGTGTAGTAGTAGTCAAAGTAAGTGTAGTAAAAACCACCTATGTCTAAGTAAAAACATATGTAAGTGTGCTCTCAGGGTGTGGAACCGAATAGGTAGCGCTAGGGTGATGTAAGTAAGGGTCCATGTTGAAATAATCATGGTATGATAGTAAAATAAATGATAAAAGGGGAAATGCGTACCTGGGAACTTGGTTGGACATGGGAATAGACACTTAGAGGTCAGGCGCCTTAGGGCGCTTAGGCGCGGGAAAGTGCGCGTGCATCGCGCCAGTGTCGCCTATGGTGCAGTTCACCTATGCGCCACTACTTTAGTGCAAAATTTCCAGCGTCGTGAAAAAAAGTCCTAGGATTTTTCTATCTTGCAAAAATGCTTAGCTTACTGATAGAAACATATTGTCAAGACCGATTTCGCATAGCATTAAATTTGAGCAAGAAAAATTTTTGGACAAGACCCAAATTGGCAGTGAGGGCTACGGTACCAGTAAAATCAGTCGAAAAGACATGCAAGAGTCTCCAGTACACGTCTATGAGATTTGTATTTCCTTGAACTGAACTCCTTGACCTGCAACTGTGCTGTTTTCGTCTCCAGACCCGACCAGTAAGCACTCATCCACCTGTGCATCTGATGTTCCCATAAATGGATTGTACTGAGACGCACGGAAGCCATAGCCTTCAGCAAGTTGGTCTTGAGCGTTTTGAAGGTGTAATCACAGTTCTCGCGCAGATACCTCTTTACTGCCCCCCAAAAAAACTCAATAAAATTGAGCTTGCAGTGGTATTTTGGCAAGAAGATGCACAAGTGACCAGCAGCCTCAATGACATCTTGCACAAGTGGTTTCTGCTCAGCGAAATCTGGTTGAAGTTCGAGAATTTGTTTGAGGCAGCAGTTTGTCGCCTCGTCAGGACACTTTGATTGGCACCTGCCTCGATGTCTCCCCTGCAAAAGACCACGTTCCTGGAGAACAGCCTTGATGCCCTTCGGTTCGTTTGGGTGATCATGGTGATCGGAGGGAAACATCATGGGCTGAATAACTTTTTGCCCACCAGCATCAATGAACCAACCATCTTTCATCTGTGCCTGCTTGCCCCCTGGATTTATATTCATGCACGAGATCAGCAACGCATCGTCAGCATATGCTGAGTGTCCCTGAGAATTATCGATGAGGAACAATGCCTGGTAACCAGGTCCGTGAGTACGTTCGAATGCTGGAATTATTTTGTTGTGGAGCTTCCCCTATTTTCAGTTTCATGCATGATATCTGAACAACGACACCCACCTGCACAACAAACATTTCCCCATTCCAGTATCCATCGTAATTTTTGCCATACTCAATGGTGTGTGCTGCTTCCTCGAGATGTCCAACAGTCGAGCAAATGATACTACTCTGATGCAATCCTTGACCCACTCCTTTCTTTCTCAGCTTGTGCTCGCCATCCGGCACCCAGCTCATTGACTGTCCATCGTTTGCTTGAGTGGTCATCTCATCATGTGCACAAATGACGAGCCGTGTTTCGACAAAATTGGAAGGAGGGATATCAGACTCCTTCTTGACATCTCCAACAACATATTGAACAAGACGACGCTCGTGTTCCATCATTGCAGGAAGAAAGACATTTTGTCGATATTCAACAACATCTGGTTGATCGTGGCCGTCAAAATACAGCCCTTTCTTGTATGCCATGAACCGAAATCCTTCAAGACGGAGCCAGCAACGGGCTGTGCTCAATGATACCCCACGCCCAACCTTCATGTGGATACGAGGAAAGAGCTCAAGCTCGATGTATCTCTTCAGCCCCTGGGGCATTTCAGTCTGCACAAGCCCCTCGAGATATTTCGTTGCTTCGGTATGGAGAAGTTCGTTATTGGTGAATTTCACCAGCTTCTGAGGGTCCATTGACCATTTGTTTGAGCGCATGAATGTGCGGAGCTCGGATGCGATCGCAGGGTCATCAAGGAGTGATGAAATCTTGGCATGCCGTCCCCATTGTGAAACTGGAAGCATTCTTGTTTGCATCCACTCATGAGTCCACCCACGAACCTGGTGTCCTCCCCACTTTGCAGCAAACCCATTGGTCTCTGCAGCCATTTCGGAGGCCACCTTGAAACTATGCTTGTTCTTGACCACAAGCATTAAGTGAACCTCGATAGTACGTGTACGACGTGCCTGTAAACCACATGGACCCCCAGCAAACACCGTCTTTTTTGACTTCAAATGCTTCGTGATATCTTTGTACACGTGCTCCAGGTCAGCTTGCTTTGCAGCTTGCTTTTGTTTTCGCTGCTCACGATATGGAACCTTGAGTTTTTGGCATTTCCGAGGTAGTGCCGAGGAAACATGACTGGTGCCATCATGATCGTCACTGTGATCCATGTTGGTGTTGCTATCCCCGTCATCTTCATCACTCAAGAAATCAGAAAGGAAGCCCAGCAAGCTTGGAACATATTGCGTGGCTGTGGGGCACACTGCCTGATTGTGCACTGGTGCTATCACTGGCTTTTGTGCAGCACCCTTTTGTGTAAATGCACGCATCATGCTGATTTGTGGATCGGTACTGAACAGCCACACCAGTAAGTGTTCTGATCTGATGGGGTTGTTTACTGAAGAGTCCTGCTCACCTTGTCTTTGCATATTCATGAAAATCCTCTCGAGCATGAGCATCATGCAGTCAGCGCTCCTGCATGCGCTTGGAGTGTCCATCATATCCTAATCCTCGGCTTCTCTCAGCTTTCTTCCAGTTCTCGCCTGTCTTGGGTCCAGCCACCTTCTGATAAGGTGTGGGTTCTGCCAGTGAGGTAACCTCATCTCTCAACTGTGCCAAACTACTTTCAAGCTCTTCGCCCGCCAGCTCAACAACACTCTCTCCGCTATCTGATTCTGAGTCCCAATCGATCTCAAATTCTGAGTCACTGTCGGGGTCAGGCAACGAGCAGTGAACACCGCCAGTAAACCCGCAATCGAAGTTATCGTCGTCATTGTCACCATTGTCGTTGTCATTGTCAGGCTCCCGCACAGTAGCAGGATTCACTTGAATTTGTCGGGCGAGTCTCGCGCGAGCAGCTGCCAATTTGTGGTACTTGCGAGCCATTGTTCAAAGGTTGAAATAATTAACTTTAGCCTGTACATAGTACTACACTTGTCTGTTGCGACTCGCAATCCGACACCTTGTACACTAGCATTGAAGCTGTGGTCGCTGCCGCAGCTACCATTTTTAGCAACGGGATTAGAGTTGGAAATTTTGGCCCTCGATTTGGCGGTTGCCCCAAAGTAGCGGCACATAGGTGAACTGCACCATATGTCGTGCCAGTGTCGCCTTGGTCGCGCAAGTGTCGCGTTCGCGTCGCCTCTATCACATGTGTGTTGCCTTGCATGTACACTGCAGGTAAGGTTGTCATGACTCGTAAAATATGCCTTTGTGAGGCTACGCAGGATCGAGTCTCTACACCAATGTCGAGAATGACGAGGTGATGTGATACTAGGACTGATTCTCTATCAACACCCCAATAGTGTAAAGTCCTCTCCTCTGTGGCTTTTGCTGCTGCAAACCAATCCATGGCAGAGATTGATAGTTTGTTCGAATGATCAAGGCCTTTGGCTGTGAGTCCTTCTGGGGTGAAAACAAAGGAAGAGTCCTCCCCACAGAGATAGGACTTGGACCAAGCAGCGTGCATGATGGCCGTATAAGGCACATATCAGTATAGCCTGAATGCCTCCTCAACCTTGGGAGGAATGGGCGGTAACAGCAAGGAAGAAAATAACGGTTAAATTCAGTGTGACAACAGTACTGAATAACAGTGCAGTACAGAGCGATGTGTAGGCAAAATTTGCCAGAGCGGATTCCCTGGAAGGAGATGGAAATGATATGAAAAAACGTGATATGGTAATATCTGATGAAATGAAAACAGAGGACTTACGCAGGCTCAGTGCGCTGACTTTGTGCCCGGGATGGAGAGCAGGCAATGCCAGCTTCTTAGGCTCATTCTTAGTAATGGCTAAGTTTGCATGAATACAATCAATTGCAGCAGGATTCGCAATTAGGGCTTGGCAGGGAGGATCAGCTCTGGCCAGTATATGGTTGCCGTGAGCGTCTCCCTGTTCAAGCTCCATAATTCTTGCTCTTAGGGCTGTGATCTCATCCACTGGGGCGACCGCTGGTTGCCTCCGAACCTGAGGAGGGGGGTGCACTGGTGCATGCGCAGTTTGCTGCTGCACGACCTGTTGCTGGGCCTGTTGTTGCGGAGCAGGTTGCTGAGGGGCCTGCGAGGGCTGCTGTTGAGCTGGGATGTGGGAGGTCCCTGCTCTACTTTGGATGGGCTGTCTTGGTGCTGAAGGCTTGTTCACACCAGAGGATTGGAGTCTTGCGACAGATGGAAGAGAAGACGAACCCGACCCAGATTGACTGGAACCCTGGGTGGTTGGTGGTGTAGGTGGTGCATTAGAAGAACTGGCTAGTTGAAGACCTAGGTGCTCGTGCATGACTGGGAAATGTAAAGTAGAAGAGCAAAATACGAGGGGAACAATGAGTGAGGATGCGAGAGCTATGCCGAACTCGACGTCGATGAAGGTTGAAATAAACAAGTGAGAAAGAAATTTTCGCATCCACTCAGCTGGACGTGTGGTGCTGGGAAACTCCGGCAAGCTACATTACCTGGCACCTGGAAATGCTGAGTTCATTGTTGGCAATGGGAGGATAAAAATTGAAACATGAAAATGCACTGCCACTCAGCTAGAAGTGTGGTGCTGGATGACTCTGGCAGGCTCTGCTACCTAGCACCTGAAATGTCCAGTAATTTGAACCACACATGGTGGGAGTCCTGGAAGCCCACAATGATGGCAGAGTGTTGGTAAATAGAGGTATGAGTATTATACAGAAGCTATCTAGTGGATGATAATTTACACTGTGTGGAGCCCACACAGAGTGGGAGTCAAGGACTCCCACAATAAATGAGTAGATGTGGCCAAATCATCATAATGTCAGCACTAGAACTACTCCAATTGTGCATGGATTTCATAATGATCTCAATTACAGTGTATAGTGGAATTGATGCATCCATGTACAATTAGTCTTACATGATTTGAGTTTACCACTGTTCCATGGTCATACAACTATATATAGTGGGGATCCACAGACCACTGGCCGAGTTTGACAGGGGTTGTAATGGGAGAGCTTGAGGGTGCACGACCCATAGTGTGGTGGATGCAAGGAGTTTGGGTGATAGAATAGACATAATCATAGATCTTCTCAGGGGCAAACACCTGCCCTCAAACAGTGCACTGAGGTTTAGCTTGTAAGAGTACAGAATGATAGACATGTTGACAAGGGGGGTGCAGGTTTGTTTAAAAGTCTGCCAGTGATGCCATAGTGGCATTGGCCCAAAAAATTTGAAGAAATGAGTTGATCACAGTGTAGTGAGTTTTGAAATGTTGAAAAATCATATTCTGAGTACCTCTAACATATATAACTTCTCATTCAAAATGTGGGAGTCCCAGACTCCCACTGTATGCAGGCCATTCACTGTCATCATTTTTGATACTGTCTCCTCCATGAAATGTGGGAGTCCCAGACTCCCACTGTATGCAGGCCATTCACTGTCATCATTTTTGATACTGTCTC
>QLOO01003200.1:0-28554 GCA_003313855.1 Suillus sp. MG131 | reverse complement strand
GAGAGCAGGCAAAATCAAGCTTCTCCGGTTCCAGCTACATAGCCGAAATCACAGATGTAGCGGAGGCCGCAGATGGAGGAGATCAGATCCATCCAGTCGGTGACCAGGACGATAATATCGCTATCGACCAAAAAGAGGAGGCAGTACAAGTTGCTAATGACGATGCAGAAGAAGCTGCAGCCGCCAGCGTGCAGCTCAACGAGGCCATGCAAGTGGGCGAAACAGGCGAAACAACGCCAGAAACAGGCGTGGACAAACCTGTGGCGCCATTGCCGAACATCGGTTCGCCCTTCCATCCCGATCATTATCCCTCTCCACATCCCTTCATCCCGTGCACGCATGATGGGAATCCGGTCCTCCAACAACGGATTCCCTTGCATCTTCTCCCTAAAAAACTCCATGTTCACGACCCTTGGAACAAACTATCTATTCATCAGGGCGATTCCGATCACCAAATTCCATGGCTGTCCAAAGTTGCCAGTCGACGAGATACCGTTCGAACTTATTCCCTCTCCCTCTCACCAGAAGGCAAAGAAGCTGCGTTGAAGGCGCAGAAACTGGATGAGATAGCGGAAGACGAAGCAACGAAGGAAGAGAGCGTGATGCGCATCTTCCCCTCTAACAAGGAGGGACCGACAGAAGAGCCGCTGATTGAAGTAACGCTCCCTCCGCGACCCCGGAGGAGGACGCAAGTGAAAGAAGCTCATCTCTACCTTTCACCTCCTGCAGTGGGAACAGGTAATCATTCGGTTGTGTACAGTGTGGAGTGGGAGCTTCCGCGTGACCTTTTTATGAACGCTCGTCTGTGCAGAACTTGTGTTGAATTGGACGCCCGTCGACAGATCCAGAAGTTAAAGGACGATGGAAAGTGGGAAGCGCTCCTAAACAACCCAGTAGGGAAACCTGAAGAACTGCCGCAGGCCGGCCCGGATGTCGCCCCCGGAACAGAGTCCTCACAGGCCTCTGAATCGAAGCGAACGGTTGGTCACGTTACCATAGAGGAACACCATCTCCCGGAGGTCACTGCATTATTTATCAGCCCAGACGATGAACTCTTGGACGCACCAAGCGTTGAAAAGTCCACCGATGCCAATGATGCCGAACCTGCGCCATCTTCGGACGGGGATCCTCCTGTGGACTCTTCCAGCGATTCAGCTCAAACAGGGGGTACCAAAACCGATGTCGAGATGAACGCCGTAGACGGGCAGGATTTAGAGTCAGGAGCAAAAGTGGAGCAGGAAGAGGTACCTGACGTTGAGATGAAGGTGGACGAGACCCAGAACTCCGAGGAACTGAGCACGCTGGGGTCTGCTCCCAGAGGGGACAAGGGGAAAGGTAAAGAGGAACCAGAGCAGGACAATGGGGACGAAGAAAAACCTGACGCAGCAGAAAATGAGGAGGGAGAGAGTGAAGAAGAACACAGTGAGGAAGTACATAGCGAGGAAGAAATATTCACCATCGACCCTCCGAGGGTTGTCCGCATCGCATCTTACTCTGGGCCAGCTCTTCGCATCCGCACTAGTGTGAAGTGGCGGCCCCCCTGGGATCTATGCGGACACGATGGTAGTAGTTCGGGGACCGTTCCGCGCACCGCGACAGTCCTTGTTGTTGCGAAACTCTCGATCGAACATGACCTTCACCTCGCTCGAGAGGCGAGCAACTATCAATCCTTCCCTGACCACTTCTTCCAACACTGGAACGGATATAATGTCATGCCTCCTCTACACGATCCTGTCCCTGTCGGGGCACTCTGCCCCCAGTTCTACGGTTATTACACACCTGATGATCCAACGGACGGCTCGAGTCATCCCAACTATTTGAGTCCGATCTTACTCCTGGAGTATTGTGGCAAGGAGATAATCCCAGATGACTTGTGCATAGACGACAAGCAAGAGTGCGCGTCGTTGGTCTTCCGCTTCCACCATGCAGGATGGCTGCACGAGTCATTTGCAGCGCGGAACATCCTGTGGCAGCAGGGCAAGCCAACGGAATGGCCAATCCAGCGGCCGTACTCGACCAAGAGCTTCCGCCTGATAGATTTCGGTAGATCCAGAAAACTGGACAGTTCATTGACGAGGGCGAGCGAGGAAGACACAGCTTTGCGCCTGCTCCACTTGTTGCATCACGCGGATTAATGGATACATTGAACTGAAAAAAAGGAAATGTTCGTTTGTTATCTTCCTTCCAAGTTCTTTCTTGATGCTTTACTGCTTCATACATGCCGCAGATCATCTGTTCACACGAACATTGTTGTTTGCAAAACTTGACGCGCATTTGGTAGATCACAAAGTGACAATAAAAACTGTATTACTCAACGTCGTTCCCTTCTATTACTTGCTCGCCATCTTCCGAAAACGTCACGTTGTTCTCAAAACAAATTATCAGGTCATTGAGCTAGAAAGTATTATTTGTTTTACTCACAGGGTCAGACGATGATTTACCAACATATTTCGTGTGATCTAGTGACATTAGTCAATAAGAGTCAGCGTGATGAAAAAGAGTCTTACATCCATACGCCACTAAATCGCCCGCAGGATTGGTAAAGTCTACGCGAGTATAGGCCAAGGATTTCCCTGGTTTGGTGAGCTCGCAAAACATCATAGCATATTGTGCATTACTGACCCATGGCAGTAAGTGTGGCTCGTGCATGAAGGGTATCGCCCGTCCTGCCTGCAGGACGTACAAAGGATGCCCCGATATCAGTCGAAACGCCGGTCATGTAGTGACCTTTGCTTGCAACAGCAAGCGAGCCAAGGGTATCAGTCAACGACAGGATCAGGCCGCCGTGCACGGTCTAGTTTGGTGTGTCAATAAGTAGGATATTGTGAAAAACCTAGATACGCACTCCGACTCTATTTACTGCAGGGAGATGAGTGCTGTGAAAGCTGGAGAAAAACACACGTACAATTGGATGGTTCTATCTTCAACGAAAAATCAACCGTTCCGGGGACTGCGCGGTGAATAACAAGCTGGAAGACCTTGTCAGTATTGCATACAGACAGAAAGGGTGCACTCTTGCATTCGGAAAACATTGCGCATCATGCCCTAGCTGTTGTATTCAGCGACTCGTGCAAAAGGTGCATGGTGGGAATACCTTTGTTGTCTATAAATGATTTCCACACCTTACATGGTTTTTCTGTGAGAAAGCGCAAGAAAGCTGTATAGATGACCTACCCTTCGGGTGAATCTCAAGGAAGCAGACATTATTCGCCTTTCCAGTCGGAGCCTACGCCGTCCGAGAAGTAGTTGAAAATTTCCAAAGGGAGAAGGAGGTTGTTTGAATCTAAAGCTCTTGCCAAACAATGGCCGCTGCCGAGGCGCAGGCCGCGCAGCCACTTGTTGAATCTCCGATCGGCTTTCTCCTCACTGCGTCGTGGACTCAAACTACTACTCAACCAATTCACCAGCGTTGCCTAACAATCTTCATCCACTCCCTTCAAAGCACGAATCATGTCTGACCTCTGTCCCGTCTATGCGCCCTTCTTCGGTGCCATGGTCAGTTCTAAATTCATTCCTTGTTCGCTTTCGAGACTGAACGATTTGCAGGGCTGCACCTGCGCAATTGTGTTCACCTGTAAGTGCTATGTATAACCATGGTCAGGAGCTCTGGTGTTTTAACTAATGCTTGCACACGCTAGGCCTTGGTGCAAGGTCGGAAATTTTTGCGTTGCAGTTTTGTGATGTATTGAATATTTGTGCAGTTATGGTACCGCAAAGTCTGGTGTTGGTATTTCTGCGATGGGTGTCCTCCGGCCAGACCTCATGATGAAGTGTGTTGTGCCTGTTATCATGGCTGGTATTATCGGTGTATGTCTTTCCTACATTTTTACAGCTGTCGGTTCTGATAATGCGTAGATCTACGGTCTGGTGGTATCCGTTCTAATTTCCAGTTCACGTGTGTTCTGTTCTTTTCACGGGCGGTCATTCTGGATGCTGAAATGCATCCAATTTAGTGGAGGCAACAATGACCCTTGCGCAAGGATTCATTGACCTTGGTGCTGGTTTGTCGGTCGGTCTCGCTGGTCTTGCCGCAGGTTTCGCTATTGGTATCGTCGGTGATGCTGGTGTCCGTGGTACAGCACAACAGCCACGACTTTTCGTTGGAATGGTGAATATTTATTACCCAGTTCTCATCAGCGACAAATCTGACATGCCGTGCAGATCTTGATTCTCATCTTCGCTGAAGTGCTGGGTCTTTATGGTAAGCCGATATTTTGTAGAGACGATGTATAGTATTGAACAGCCGTCTGTAGGCTTGATTGTTGCACTCATCATGCACACGAAAGCTGGAGAGCTGATAGGATTGGTATATTGCTTTTCTTCGACTTTCACTCATTGTATTAACATGATTTTGCAGTGCGATGCGTAGAAAGATGACGGACTTCATTATAAACCTCCGATGCTGTTTTCCGTCTGATACATTCATGTTTATGCTTGCGAACATAGCCCTTACATGTATTATTTACTTGAGTGATGCATCTAGGGCCAATGATTACCCTCTGTTGTGTGAATATGCTATGTTCCAATTACTCGTTGAGGCTCGTCAGGCCCAGGGACAGTGACCAAAATACTTATTCTGGTTCTCAGAATCACCGACGTGGCGATATATTGTCTTACAACTGTTTGTTGCAAGTTCATGTCGCTTTAGCTGTCTTCGACTCTTTGCCAGTGGAAGACCTGAAAGGTTGTGGCTAAGACTATTGATGGTTTCTTTCGCGGCACTGCCAAAGACCTTGCTTCTTCTATTGCTCACGTCGCCAGCTCTTGCCATCCCGGTCGCTCTTCCCTCCTCCAAGAATGACCCATTTCGCGCTATAGTTCTCGCGCATCGCAAGCGCCAACCTGAACCGCCTCTGTGTTGCCTTACACCACCTCCGTCAATAGAACCACCAGATGATGTCGATGATGTCCTGCTCTCATTTGAGGAGTGGAAGTCCAAGCAGTTCCAGTCTCAATCGCAGTCGCAGTCGCAGACCCAGCCTCAGGCGACTGCTCATCCCAAAATTGATGCTTTAGAGCACATGGAGTCGAGTACTACCCATGAACCCAATGTTACTGTGCCGGACATGTCTGCATACCTCTTGGAAACAGAACTTTCGCCTCATTTCAGGGTACCTATCACCGACCGCTTCAATTATGCAAACATGGACTGCTCTGCACGCGTGCACACTTCTCATCGCTCTGCTAGGTCTCCTTCGTCTATTCTGTCATCAAAGAAAGACAAATACATGCTTTCGCCATGTTCATCAGGCAAGGAGGAGCAGTTCGTGGTTGTAGAGTTGTGTGAAGATATTAGAATTGACACCGTGCAACTCGCGAACTTCGAGTTTTTCAGCGGGGTGTTCAAGGATTTTTCGGTGAAGGTCGCAAAGACCTACACGACGTCTGATGATGGGTGGGTACTGGCGGGTACCTACAAGGGAAAGAATGTTCGTGGTGTGCAGGTGCGTATTTCTCCCCGATATTGTGACCTTGTCGCTGACCAAGGCACAGTCTTTCCACACACCAACTACTCTCCGCGATTTCTACAGGTACATCCGGATCGACTTTCACTCGCACTATGGACATGAATATTACTGTCCTGTCTCCCTTCTTAGGGTCTATGGTCTAACCCACCTTGAACAATGGAAGTGGGACATATGGGAAGAAGAGAGTCGTAGACTCGCCCGAGCTCAAGCTCAAGTATTTTCCTCTATCGCAGAACCCCTACCCATCAGTTCTGGGGGATCTGAACTGAACAAGTTTATGGATGAGCTTGAGGCTCGGAATATACCTTCTGCATATCCTCTTGATACCCCACTTCCAACAGCCAAGGTGCCGTCTATGGCACATACGAGTTTAAGTAACTCTCAGGAATCCAAGGCGGTGAACCGGACGTCTATCTCGGTCAGCTCTCCTTTGCAATCCACGGCGTCTTCACCAGTCATCACTCTTACCGACTCCGCCATCATGCAGCAGCCTACACCCGCTACCTCTACATCTGTATTAAGTTCTGAGACGAGCGTTACATCCTCTTTTGACTCCGCCATATCTTCCATAGCATCCCTCTCGTCTAATGAGAACTCATCCACCCAATCCCCATATCTAATCTCCTCAGAAGTCCCACATACCTCTAATATTGAAGCATCTTTATCACAATCTTCACTACCATCATCTCATCACGGCCTACCTGCGAACACGCTGTCGACAGCCTTGCCAACCTTGTCTACCCCTCCACCAGTCGGATCAAGTGGAGAGTCAATATACCGCACAATCATGACCCGACTGACTCTCCTGGAGGCAAATCATAGCCTTTATGCACGTTATGTGGAAGAGCAAACCGCTGGTGTACGCGATGTACTCCGAAGGCTCGGTGAGGATGTTGGCAGGTTGCAGAGCATCGTGAGTTTCACCAGAGCTACTTTGAACAACGTATCTCATGCATCCCTCAGAGTCGCATACAAGCACAAATGTATCAGCGGACAGTTCACGAGTGGGAAAGACAGCGACTTCGTCTGGAGTTCGAACACAGTGAATTACTCTCGCGAGTAAATTATCTCGCTGAAGAGGTAGGCTTCCATGTCTTGAAAATGATAAAAGTTACTCATGTTGTTCCAAGGTCACCCTTGAAAAACGTCTTGGCATCGCACAACTTTGCCTACTTCTGGCAGTGCTGGTTTTCATAGGCTTAACCAGAGGTGCATCATCGATAGAGCACCCTCAACTAATTGCTCGTTCTGCGAGAGAATGGGGCCGGCGCAACTTGAGCTTCACTGGTAGTAACGCTGGACGTGGCTCGGATAATTTGCTATTCCGAAGTCGCAGCCCCCCAGAGATTCCTGTTGGCAAGAGGTCTGAAATTTTAAAGGATCGTTCTTCAGGCCCAGATTCTCGTGTAGACTTGTCGTCTCATCGAACGCAACGGTCCTCCGATCACGATCCTATTCCACGCCGGCCGCCGCACTTTACTGCCTTCGCAGATAAACGATCCACCCCGCGCAGCTCCGCCGCCACAAAACGGCCTGGCCCTCCACTTGCCAACTTTGTACTTCGTACCCCTACCCGCCGCATACCTAATTCCATCTCCACAGAGTTATCCACACTCCCCCGCGCTGCTCATATGGTGCGAACAAACTCGCATTCATCGACAGGACTCATCGTTCCTAAATCTGCCAAACGATTGGCACGGACAGCTCACCTGCAC
The DNA here is from genome assembly GCA_003313855.1 of Suillus sp. MG131. Taxonomy (NCBI): domain Eukaryota; kingdom Fungi; phylum Basidiomycota; class Agaricomycetes; order Boletales; family Suillaceae; genus Suillus; species Suillus sp. MG131. Next base: position 21,371 of record QLOO01003200.1, on the reverse strand, counting down.
GAAGTCAAAGGCTCACTCAGCCGAAGGGAGAGCCGGAACTCGAAGCCTGCAGAACGAGAAAATGATGACGAAGACGTGTTCTGTGGTCCTTCTATGAAGAACCATCACCATTCGCGACGCTTGTCAAGCCCGCGACGACCCCTCTTCCCTCTTGATCTCTCACGTCGGCCACAGGATGTGATGTCAGAAGATACCACTGATGCTGATGCGTGGGTTGACACCGATGTTGAAGGAGGGTCCGAATGTTCGGAATTCGCTGCGTTCGATCCCTCCCTTTGATACGACGATTTTCTGGCAGACCTTCGAGATTTGAGGCTGTGTATTAGGGAAGGACTACAATTGCATATACCGTAGATGTCGTCATGCTATCGCTGCAGCTGAGCGCTGAGCGTTGACTTCATAGCCCATACTAAGCCCGTACTGTGACTGTTAGGTTCGTGATTTTGAATACAGCCCTGGTTTCAATATATGTCCGAAACCAAACCGATGTTTCGTAGTCTCTCCTAGTCGCTGTCCGAAGTCCTTCAACTCCTTGAGCGCTTGAGCGTTTGGCCCGTGCTTGCTCAGTGCTCAGGACAAATGCAGTTGACATCGCTGAAGGATCGACTTCGAGGATCCTATTCAACGTCGTCTCCTGGTTGATAGCACGAAATGGGTGTTGAAGACTTGTCATAGTAGGGTCAAAGGCTCAGGCCAAGTGACGTCGTTTTGGGCCCAAATTGTGGGCAACATATCTATGTACATGGTACGTGAATGACGAAGGCCCAAAATAAGCTTGCTAACTTGTTCGACGCGAGATTATGAGCAACGAATCCATGGTAAGTGAATGAGGGACTAGGTTACATATGACCACCGCTTGTCAATGAAATCTTGGACCCGTTCGCAGTCCATATAGCCAATACGATGGTACTTCGTGACTTCAGGTTGCCAATCGTCTCGGACGCTCTCATCTTTTCCACTATAATGATAGTAAAGCTCTTCCAACGGACCAGCGAATGACGCTCGTGCTACTACGATGTGCCGCATGATGTGCTTTGGAACATCAAATACAACCAGCGTCCGAAGTGCAGGGAGAGCGAGATCAGGTAGTCCAAGTGGTGTAGGGAGCAGTGCCATCGCCAGTGCAATATTGTCACCACTTGCCCGTGGTCCCAGTGTCAATGTCTCAACAACCTGCATTTGGAGGAACAGGCGATGGATGAGGCTGGGATGTTCGTAGTGGATGAAATTAAGGAGATGGAGTTCATCTAGCTCCAGGAGATTGCTGGGGGGATCATCCTCATGAGGATCAAAATATGTAAGTTTGGCTAATTCGCCGAAGACTCCTTGGACACTGTTCACACGCTCTAATGACGCTACACACAACGTCAATATGCGGAGACTGGGCATTTTGACGCTATGGAGAAACTCGACAGTCCAGGATTCCATTGAGCGTGACTTGATAGCCAGGCTATGTAGATTGGGCAGCTCGATGGACGTGGTGTCATCATAATGCAAGAGTTCCAGCTCGAGTGTCAGTGTCCTGAGGTTGACTAGCGCACCAAGTAGCTGCGACAATGTTTTTGCTTGGTTAGGCCTGGTTTCGGTATCCTCGGGGATGGCGGTGCAATAATTATCATAGTGAATTCGCAAATCCGAAAGATGGGATGAAAACATATGGGAGGACGGCCAGGTCCAGCTTATGCCAAAAAGGAGAAAATCGCGAATGGGAGGCACTGAACCAGGGAAGAGCGATGGTTCGTCAATCAAGTGATCTGCGTGTCGTGGATTGTGGATGAATTGGAGATGTAACTTTTCCAGGTTGCAGGCTGGATGGACGGAAGGAAGTGACATGGACGAAAGCGCCTGGCATGTGTGAGAGAAGGAAGTTGTCCTGAGTGTAAACTCGCGCCAACGATGGACATGAGCATATAACTCCTGAATGACCAAGACAAGATGAATGCCAGCGATGATCTCTCTGCGTGATACAGGTTTTAATCCACTTTCAGCGTTAGAAGCATCGATAATATCGGTGTCATTCCACATAATCGGCACAATCCAACTGGGATCGTCCCAAAGAAGTGTGATTTGAAGGAGACACGTCCCACTATATTGCAGGAATTTACGCGCGTGCTCGAGAGCCGCAGCACCTTCCGTGAAGGATATGTGCAGCTCAGTCCACATTGACGGAGTCCGCGTCAAGAAAGATTGCCATCGCTCGCACACACTTGTTGCTGGCAAGAGCATTGATTGTGGCGGAGTATCACCTGCAGGACGCCATTCATCGCAATTGCTCTCAAACACATCTCCCCAATCGTCCCAATGTACGCCGAATTTTGAACCCTCTTGGAGATATTCGTCCAATGCTTTCTTGTCATCTTCACAGAGCAACTTGAAAATCGTGAAAAGTATGTCATCAGGGAGCCGCTCGGCACAAGAGCTAGCCATCACCACTGTTTGGAGAAGCCCCAAGGTAGGTATATTTGTGGTTGATAATTCCTAGAGAGACTCACTCATGGAAGGTGTATTACAACCGCTGCGCCAACTTGAGTGTGATTCCTCGCTTGTGCTTGCGTTCAAGGAGGATCAGCCTCTGATAGTCACGGTCGCCCTGGTCAGGCCTTTCAATAAGGAAGACAGTCCTCCCTTCTAAAATATGAGTGAATGCTCGGTTCACGAAAATTTTCGGTTGACTGCCCCAAACCCATTACGAAATTCGCCATCTTGATTAGTACTCACTGGCAACAGCGAGCCTCGACTGCCTCGTGCCACTTTCCTGTCCTATTTATTATTGATCATTCAGAGGCGCTCTCTGATTCACAACCGCCAGTCGAACACATTTATAGTGATTAACTGGTATTGAGCTAATAGATCGTCTTTCTCATACCTTGCTCCAACTCTATAATAGGCCAGGACCCACTGACCGGTGGCTTCACCTCAGCACCTATCTTCTGATCACGTTTTGCTTGAAATTTTATTGCAAGGAACATTCGTGCTTTGTTGATACCAATACTTCAGAGGTCGAGAGCGGAGGAGTGAAGATAGGTGACTGATGAACTAGAAGATGTCATTGGATTAGGTTCAATTGTCGAGTTCAGAGCGGCTTGGACTGTATATGCAAGCAAAGTCCGCTGAAATCTTCGAATCAGAACCCTTGTCTGGCAACGGCAAATATTGCTAGTGAGTCGGGGCGCCTATCTTCTTTTACTTCAGCTCTTGCTAGTAGAAACGTACAAGCGATTGCTCACCAGTCAACCTGCTTATAGGGATTAGTCCGGGTGGACATGTGGACTGGAGTTGAGAAGGTTGGGCGCTTCGTTCAAACATATTTAAAGGTACGTCTTCCTTTGTCCACTTCTTCACAGCTTAATTGAAGCGCTCAGGTTTGCGACTAGCACCATGCCCGTCTTCCTATGCCCAAGGGACCGTATTGATAGTTACCTGATAAGGTGAGAAATTTCAATGGAGAGGCGCTTTCCTCTCCATTTCACATGCTTTTCCCAGCACAGGTCAAGTCTAAGTATTTCGAACCTGGTGACTTCAACATGTTTGCAGACTGTGCGGCACGCTGTCATCGGGTGCCATATTCCAAGAGCCTTCCTGCTTCGAATGCGAAGAGGAGGACGAGTCTCAATCCATATCCACCTCCTTGCTTGCTAAATCCACTTCGAGTTTGTCGAGGTTTGGTTGGACAGTCTGATTGACACGTCACCAAAGTACGATCTCAATCACCGATTTATGTGCTTGCCCGCCCCTCGAAGTCCGAGCTCTCAGATCAAAAAATGTATTGCCGCCAAGAGAATGATCATCCTCAAGTCCAAAAATTAGTCCAAGGCATCCGAGTGAGTTGTCCAGTCGCAGGATCAAGACGGCACATGTTATGGAACTACGTTATCCGCTTTTCGCTCAGCTAAACGGTGTTCTGGCATGCTTTTCAAGAAGTGCAGCGCCCGTCAGCAACGAATGCTTGTTGCCGATCACCGGTGGAACGGGCACGGACTGCAAGGGAAACCCAGGCCAAACCTCTATGGCGGGAGGAGGCGGCTGTATCTATCGAAGACCGACTACGACACCGCAGGACTACTAACTACGAGCCAGGACCCCTGGCACTCCCGACCTGATCTGCCCTGCTGGAGCACCCCACTACATCTGCTACCCCTCCAAATGCAACCGTCCGCGGTTGCACCACGAAAGACGAATGTGCGGAAGTGCAAGGCTCTGCGCCAGACCACCCTGGTACACCGGGAGTTTGGAACGTCCCACGATGTTGACATCCCAGGATCCACTCATCATTCACTTACCATTTGCACTGACAACACATGGTTAGTGTGCCCTGTCCATTCTGTGATGATTTTTCCTGTCTTGACGTTCCTTCACTTCCGCCAACAATTGTCTTGCCGTTTGAAGACAACGCAATTTTGTATACCGCTGCTTGTCTCTCCTCGTCTCACCAGTCCTCGCCTGTCAGTGTTCCGCCCTCCAGGTTCCATAGTTGGAGTGAGCCGTCCCTCGAACATGTGATGATCCGTCGTCTCCCAGGCAGGTGCATAACACCTTGTACATCATTTGTATGGCCTCGCATCACATGACTTTTGGCTCCTGTTGCTTCGCACTGGTTTCAGAAGACATAGTTGGCGTGGGGAAGGTTTCAAGTACAGCAGATTTATGCGAGAGAAGCCCGCCAGGATCTTTGAATCAAAATGCGCTGTCTGGCAACGGCAAATATTCCTCGCGAATTGACCTACTTATCTTCAGCTGTCGCTCATAGATGCGTGCAAGTCATCGCTCATCAGACAGCCTACTTCCAAGAATCCGGTCCTCATCGAGAAGCCAACTTGAGCACTGTAGTATACAAAACTACGTACTGAAGACTGCGTAGATTTTAATGGATATCCAATGTCGCTGGTAAGCAGATGGATTTGTTGCAGAAGAGTCCAGTATCACTTACAAGAAGTTTAGACAAACTCAGTGCTCAAATCACGTTGTTCGGTAGGTGTTTGGATTGCAATGGAGGAAGTTGGGCATCCGTTCGCTTATAACAAGGTGCGTTTCATGTGCTATCCTCATGTTCGCCTCATAGCTTAATTGCTGTGTAGATAAAGCGCGTACGTCTGTAACTAACGTCAGGTGCATGTGCATATTCCTATGTCTGATGGACTCCTTCGATGGCGAACAGCATCTCTCCACCTCGCATGCTTCTTCTAGACCTCTTCGAACTCGATATCGTGTGGTTGCAGTTGCTGTGCAGCTTGCCGTATTGGAATGTCGGATAAGCCAGAGTGATTGTGACCGTCTTACAACTACTATTGTCAAGGTTGCTCCCACAGGTGTACGCATTCTAGAGGCAGCGAACATCTCACAGATGTACATGACGACTACTTGTAAGACTACTTGAGGAAGTTCCCATGATCAATACATTTTCGGTATACTAATGGTCACGAGAGCGGCAGTTGACCTATTCTCAATGGCGTCTGTATCAAAGGATTCAAGGTCCACTTCAAGCGCCAGAGTCCGGAGGTTGACGAGCGCGCCAAGGAACTGCGACAAAATGTTTTCTCCAGAACCCATGCGTGAATTTACACCATCATTCATGCAGGCATCATAATGGATCCGCAGGTCCACGGGGTTTGGAGATAACATGGACGATGATGGCCAAGCCTAACTAATGCCAAATAGAAGAAGATCGCGGATGGGAGGCGCTGAACCAGGGAACAGCGATGGTTCGCTGATATGGTGGGCTGCATGACGTGGGTTGTGTACTAATTGAAGATGCAGTTTTTCTAGTCTATGGGCTGAATGGATGGACGGGCGTGAAAGTGCTTGATAGGTGTGGGCAATGAAGGTCGTCCTGAGCGGGGCCGTAAACTTGTGCCAACGATGCACATGGGCATATAGCTCCTGAATGACCAAATTAAGATGAACACCGGCCATGAGCGAGATGTGAATCTGATTACAATGGTTTGGACCCTAAACACTTTATGGGAGGCCGTCGCACTGTTTTTTTCAGCCTAGGTTGCTGTCAAGCACTTCCGTAATCTGCGATGCCTCAGATTATCGACAAGATCGACTATCGGGGACTGTTTCACAGTCCAGATAAAATCTCACGCATTTTATTTTGCAAGGTAAGCTCGTAATGTCAATGTAGACTGTCCCGCTGAAGTCCTGCACGTGCCAGCGTTGCTGCTGTTTCTTCCATGCAGCTTGGTGCTCTTTCTCCATCGTTCATGGTACGCTGTTCCCTCTATCTAACCGGTGCTTGTCATGTCTATAGAAGTCAAGTTCCGTGTCCGCTTATTACACGTATGATGGCCTTCTTCAAGTCCTCACAGTCGCGCAGATGTTTGTGCTGGGACCATGCCTCATCCTTAGCGTTCGAGAATATAACACTAAGCTCATGGCCGACTCTGACGCAGGGACCCACATGACTTCGATTGCTTTCCAAGAGCGTGTACATGTGTCAACTAGTGCTAGTGTGTAGCAGGAGAAACGCTTGCTGGGTGCTCTGCGGGGATCAGGAGAGATTTGCTTGAAGCTTCGTTATAGTATTTATTTGGTGTTTTCGGCTCTAAACCAGGTATTCACAAGTCTGTGCAATGAATATTTTCACTCCTTCCAGACGTACCTTTCGAATTGTACAAATGCCGACTGTGTCGCCAGAAGGACCGATCGGTTGTTCTGGTACTGGAGGTACCTGCAAACTTTGAAGCTCCCTGTGGCGTCAGAGCAAACGACACACTAGCAACTGCTTGAGAGGCTTCAAGTTTACTGCCAGTGCATAGCATTGGTGTTCACATACTGCGTGTTACCTGATGATGTGCTTGCGCGTCAAAATAGCTACGCCCATATTATAAGGAAGATGACGCGGAGATAAGCTTGTTGCCATCCCATGTTCATGCCAAACTGCTGACTGCATAATAAGTTATGTTTGAGTGTTGAAAGCAGCTTACCTATCTTCCGACACCCCAAAAATTTCCATCGTCCTCGTTGGATCCTCGTATTGGAATTTTGCTTTTGTCGGGCGAGTAGATCCCCGCCCGAGCTTGTTCGTGCCCCGTCTCAATTTCCAGGATATCATATTTTTCCGGTCTTAACATGTCACATTCTTGCCGTCCCATCCTAGGATCCGCTCAATCACTTTGGGAGCTCTCGTTTATCTGTGCGCCGCTCTCCAAATCCCATAGTTGCAGTGAATCGTCAAACGAACATGTGATGATCCGTCGTCCCCCAGGCAGGTGCACAGCACCTTTTACATTGTCGGTATGGCCTCGCATCGTCCGGTGGGGCGTGACTCCTGGCGTTTCTGGCTTCTTGCTGGTCGGGAAAGACATAGTCAACGCTTGGATGTCTCAAGTATGGCAGATCATGCAATATGTATGTGAGAGAAGCCCACCGTGATCTTTGAAGAATGTTAGTCTGGCAACAGCAAATATTGCTGGTGAGTCGGTCCCTATCTTCTTTTATGTCAGCTCTTGCTGATGAAGCGCGTAAGCTATGGCTCACCAGATAGCCTGCTCGCACCCAGAAGCCAATGCTGGAACTATATGCAGGAGGGGCAGAGTTACTAGGCGTAATCTGAGAATGCTTAAGAGATACATGCATGGATGTAGGTGCACAATACTATGACCTTAAATCGTCCGCCATGGCCTGCTCACTGTTGTCCGTTGCTTCGTTTTGGATATTGGGCCATATCTTGAGTTGGGTTTTGGAGGAGCTACAACCAGGTGTGTCTTGTCAGGTTGAACGCTTTCACTCTCTGCTCTCAGGCTACATCCTGCCCCCTCAATATCTCGTCCTCGAACTCATTTAAGATATTCAGTGTAACATCATACAATTGAGAACTAGCTTGCAGAAACATCCTGAGATCAATAGTAATATAGAGAGGCAACGTGGAACGGAATGACTGGTGTACGAGATATGCGGCGTTATGAGGGGCTGCTAGGATATCTCTTGAGAAAACTAGAGGAGGCTATGAAAATAAATGCGCACACGGTCTCCGCGCGAACAAAAAGATAACAAATATTACAAAAGGACCACCAGATGTAAAGGTGAAATAGGTGTCTATATACTGCAGTGATGGTAAAATGCATGTGGGAGATATGCATGGCATAGAAGAAGCGCGATACGGATCTGCCATGGAGCGGGTCGTAGCTACGCGGTTGCTGCACATGTCGGCGTAGTACGTGTATCAGGAGCAGTGGGTACTGCGATCGTTGATGCCGGCGGGACGCCAGCCTGAGTCTGTGGTGACGGAGCCTGAGTCTGTGGTGACGGAGCCTGAGTCTGTGGTGATGGAGCCCGAGTCTCCTGTGACGGAGCTTGGGTCTGGACTGGACCTTGCGATTGACCTTGCTGCTGCTGTGTCGATTGTACATTGCCATCAAGATATCGGGGAGACGCGCAGCAGAGAAAAAGCACGAGATGAGCCAATAGTCGGACGGGTAGTGAATACGCAGGTCTTCCACCTGGTGTGGTAGTACCAGCAGGCTGAGTGTGTGGACGACTTGCAGGTGGCCTTGGAGCAACAAATAATACCTGCACATAAGCCATCAAACACCAGGAATCGATATGCCAGAGAAAGACATGCCTCCCTGTCCCGCACAGCAGCCACTTCAACAACATGAGGATGCATTGGGCGTTGCGAGAGTTCGATTTCATCGTTGATGCGAGGTTGAGAGCGGAAAAGTGAGGACAGGAGATCGATGAATGCATCTGGACGTGAACTCGAAGGCGTTGCAGGATGAGGTTCGATTCCTTCGTCGAGTAGAGAGCGGGGCAAAAGTCGAGCAATGAGTGCACGTAGATCTAATCCCGATGGTGTGAAGGGTTGCTGACGGTCGTTGGCTGTATCATTTTCAGGCGAAGAGCGATGGAAGAGTGAGGAAAGATGACCTAGGAGCACGCGCGGATATAACCCCGAAAGAATTAAGGGTTGCGGAAGTGCAGTCGCTTCAGCATTTTCGGATCGAGATCGGCGGAGGAACGAGGAAAGGCGAGCGAGGAGTGCATTTGCAGAGGAATGAGGTTGAGCACCACCAGTTGGGGAAGACTAAGGACGTAGAAATCAGGACAATATTTATTGAATATAAATAATGACTGCACACATCATGGGCTTCCATGCCATCAAAAAACCTTGGTGAGAGTTCGTTGACATCCCCGAACTCGTCATGACATCGCGTGGCATCAGCCTAGAATATTGCTATTATAATGAATGGAAGGGCTTGGAAACATATCGCATACCTCCAAAAATGACTTATCACTGAGCGAGGAGCGAGAGGTGCGCTCTATTGCTGAATTACCTTGAGACACCTTCTGTTTAAGCAGCAGACATATATCAGTGAGAGAATGAGTGATATGTCGACACTCACGATTTTGGTATCAGGAGGGAGTAGGTTTTCTTGAAGATCAGCTTCTTTGAGGATGACATCAATGTCCCACAAGTACACGTTCTTATCCTCACAACCGGTGACTAGGATTTTTCCATCTGCAGACAATGCTGCGCATTTCACCTGACTCCTGTGTGTGAGAGGTGGTCCCACTGGGAGGTTGGTATCAGGATTCCACAGACGTGCTGTTTTATCATCGGATGCACTCGCAAGAAGGCGGTCATTCTGAGACAAGGAAAGGGCAATGACATGGTTTGTGTGACCCTCCAGGATGGCGATCTGGTACCACGTGGCTGTGTCGAAGATCCTGATTGAGCCTAGTGACGAGCAAAGAAGCTTGTTTCCATCTGACGTCCAGGCCAGACTTCGCACTGAATAATCGTGTGTGAGTGAAGTGAGCAGCTTGCCCGTCCTCAAATCCCAGATTTTTACTGCGCTCTCATGGTATCCGGCAGTCGCAAACTTTGTGTCATCGGGCGAGCAGACTATCGCCAACACAGACTCGTGCCCGGTCTTGATTGGCCCAACGACTGTCTTTCCGCTCTTGACATCCCTGACTCTTGCCGTCCCATCACTGGACCCACACACAAGTCGTTTACCATCTGGACTCCAGCACAGTGACCACACGCTTCCGGCGTCCCCTACCCATTTGATGGTGACTATTCCCGTTTCGACATCCCACACTCTCATTGTCCCGTCAGCGTATGCACTTGATACAGTCTCGCTGTTTGGAGACAATGCCATGGACCACACTGCGAATTTTCTCTCGTGTTGCAAGGGCCCGCCTATCTGTGCGCCGCTCTCCAGGTCCCATTGTCGCAATGAGCCGTCGTTCGAACATGTCATGATTCGTCGTCTGCCGGCGGGCAGATGCACAACTCCTCGTACCCAGTCGGTATGACCTTGCATCGTCCGATATTGCGTGATCGCTAGTCTCTTACTGGTGGAAGGCATATTCAGCATTTGGCTTCCTGAATATTTTAGACCTTTGACTGTGTAAGTAGCGAAGTCCGCCAAAATATTCAAATTAGAACGTTTGTCTTGCAATGGCGATTATGGCTGGCGAATCAAAGCGCCCGCCCCCCTTCACTTCAGCTCTTGCTAAGAGAAGCGCACAGGCCATTGCTCACCAGGTAGCCTGCTTATAGGAACTTGGTCCTTACTCAGATGTCAACTTCGAGCTGTATATGCAGGAGTTGCTGCGCGGCCTGCGCCCAGTTAGAGAATGCGCAAGAGATTCTTGTGGGTGTCTAATGTCACTAGTAAGCAGGTGGGTACGTTGCAGAAGGTCCTACTAGAGTATCACTTACAAGGAACACTGTTTAAACGAAATCAGTGCTCAATCAGTGGGCGTCTGGATTGGAGCTGAGGCAGTTGAGTACTGCTTCATTCAAGCATATGTTAAGGTACGTTTCATCTGTCATCCTGTCACTGCTCATAGCTTAATTGCTGTGCAGGCAAAGCGCTCAGGTCTGCAAATGGCGCCAAGTCAATCTTCCCATGCCTATGGGACTGCCTTGACGGTGGCGAGAATCTAAACAGGGAGCACCTATTGTCAAACTTGAAGCTTGATGTTCAGCTTACCCGAGGAAGTTCCCGTGATCAATACATACCTTTTGTTGCAACAGTTGCGTGGGCGGCAGTTGATTCATTTGCATATTTCTGGGCTTAATCTTGGTAGGTCCAGCGCTGGTAGGATATATACCCTCAACTCATTGTTCCGTGACCACTTGGGCTTATCATGGCGCTAGAAATCTTCACGTTTGGTCCGCCCTTGCTAGCTAGGACAAGTAAAATTGCGACCTCAAAGATCCTATCCATCACTACTGAGTGATACCCCTGAAGTACATGTTAAGTGAATGAGGTACTAGACTAGATACGACCACTGCCTGGCAACCACGTCAGTATAACGTGCAGACTTCAGGCTATCAATACGATGGTATTTCTCGACTCGATGTTGCCAATCATCTGCCACATTGGCTTCATGGTAACGACAGTGAAGCTCCTCCAACGGACCAGCAAGCGACTGTCGTTCTAGCACGATGCGCCGTACGAGTGATTTTGGAATATTAAACACGACCAGTGTCCGAAGTCCAGGGAGAGGGAGATCCGGCAGTCCGCCGGGTGTGGGGAGCAGTCCCATTGCCAGGGCGAGATTACTGTCATTTGTCCCTGGTCCCAATGTCAAAGTCTTGACCGTGGGCATCTGGGTGTACAGACGACGGAGAAGAGAAGCATCTACATGAGCTAGTACGAAATTAAAGAGGTGGAGTTCATCCAGCTCCAGAGGATACTCAGTATCCTCAGAGTCGGTAAGATTGACCAACTTGTCAAGGAGACCGTCAACACTGTTCGAGTTTTCTGTTACACACAGGGTTAAGATCCGGAGAGCAGGCATGTCAACATTTTGAAGAAATTCCACGGCCCATGCTGCCATTGAGCCTGATTTGATAGCTAGGCTATGCAGATGAGGCAACTCAATGGTGTCTGTATCAAAGGATTCAAGGTCCACTTCGAGCGCCAGAGTCCGGAGGTTGACGAGCGCGCCAAGGAACTGCGACAAAATGTTTTCTTCAGAACCCATGCGTGAATATACACCATCATTGATGCAGGCATCATAATGGATCCGCAGGTCCACGAGGTTTGAAGATAACATGGACGATGATGGCCAAGCCCAACTGATGCCGAATAGAAGAAGATCGCGGATGGGAGGCGCTGAACCAGGGAAAAGCGATGGTTCGTTGATATGGTGGGCTGCATGGCGTGGGTTGTGTACGAATTGAAGATGCAGTTTTTCTAGTCTATGGGCTGGATGGATGGACGGGCGCGACATCAACGAAAGTGCTTGATAGGTGTGGGCAATGGAGGTCGTTCTGAGCGTAAACTCGTGCCAACGATGCACATGGGCATATAGCTCCTGAATGACCAAATTAAGATGAACACCGGCCATGATTTCTTCACGCGACGTGGGTGGTAATCCTCCACCCTCCCTCTCGATATCGTCCCAACAAAATGGCACAATCCAAGTGGGGTCATCCCAAAGAAGTGTGATTTGGATGAGACATGACTCGCTACGCTGGAGAAATGTCCGCGCGTGTTCAAGAGCTGCAGCTCCTTCGCGGAAGGAAATTTCCAGCACGGTCCACATCGATGGAGTTTGGGACAAGAGCGAGTGCCAATGCTTGCACACACCCAAAGCTTGCAAGAGCGTTGATCGGGGTGGAGAGTCATCGATATTGCCAGAGCTAAGAAGATCTGCTAGCTCGAATCGCCACTCCTCGTAATTACAAATATATTCATCTCCCCAATCGTCCCAACGTCTGTTGATGAGGGCACTTTCTCTCTGAAGATAATCATCGAAGGCAGCTTGGTCTTCTTTGTGCACCAGCTTGAGGATCATAAGGAGGACATCGTCCGGGAGCCGAGCCATACAAGAGCTAGCCATCACGACTGTTGGAGAAGCACAAGGTAAGCATAGTCATGGTCAATAATGTCCAAGAGACTCACCCAGAGGTTCGCCGCCACAAAAAAAAAAAAGCTACTAGTAACAATGCGACTCCTCGATTTTGGGCTTTCGTTCAAACCCTCTAAAGCCCTGGCCAGCCGAGGGTCGTTCTTTTTATCTTATAAGCCACTAAGAAGTTAGAACAAATTCCGCTTGGTTCGCGAAAATTTCCAGCTGATTATCGCTTCAACAAATCATTACGAAATTCGCCTAGAAATCCTTCATCAACCATCAACCAGTTTCTTCGCTTCGCCGTATATCAATCATACATACCCTTGATTATCATTACTTGTTGACCTCTCAACCGCCTCGGAGTCAGCGTCAGGCCAGCGTAGCACTGCCTTGTCCAGCGCTCTCTGTTTTACAGCCCCAGTGGAACAATTTTTGCTAAGTGGCTAATCGACATTCTCATACCTTGTTCCAACTTTGTAATTGGTCAGGCTGGTGCCTGTAAGTACCTTCAGAAGTCCATTCCGATATTTGTCTTCTGATGGCGCTTCGCTATTTACAAGTTCGAGCGCCCGGAGTTCCCTTGCAATACCGATCAAGACGACACGAGGCAGCTAATGTTCATGCTTTGTCAATACCATACTAGTACTTGGCAACTCCCAAGTCCTACTAAACTAGGGACCGTTCGAGTATCGGCCGCCCCATTCGTACGTCCAGTTTGTGAGCTATAGATGTTCAGTACTGATACAATGCTTGTCACACTCGGAACTTCAACCGCACTGCTAGCGGTATCATATAATTATGAGCAACTGACGTATCGACTTGTCAGGTTCATCCTGTGGTTGTCCTGTAGTGTGCTGTGCGTGTTCAAAGAACCTTCCATTCACTAGTGCACACACTGAGGCAGTGTCGTAAAGCTCTGCCATAGCACAGGCTACAGGGCAGTGTTTGGTATATTCCACTCAGAAAACATTAGCGTGTACAAGGTGAGTATTGTATGTACGACTATGGATTTCAAAATTCCAGAACAACGCCTCATGCACCGCCTCCATCCCCACTTCCACCACCTTATGCGTGGAACCCAGAATCCAGGTGCATTTGGTTCTGATTATCATACAACCTGACACCCCCTTACTACCTCGCAGATGTTAACTTCTACCGTGTAGCAACCAGCGGTAGAACATTCATGATAGATCAAGTGTCTCAGACACTGTGTCCGCATCGACGCGGACGATGAACTCTGTAGCAGACGGCACAACAAAGCGGTTATCAGTGATGTCCGCATCGTCAGCTGCTGCTAATGAGGATGTGCTCGGGGCTTTACTGCCACCAAGCACATGAAGCTCCACGGCTTCGCTGTCAACGAAAGTGTTGACGATACTGGGTGCCCCCGATATAGAAGTGGGTGCAAAGGTGGTGAAGCTCGATGAACGAGGATAGAACTCAGTGCCCATGCCTACCGATGAGGTGTGGGCAGATAGTTGGGCAGCACGAAATAGAGTTTGTTCATGATGGCGCGCAGTATCCATGGCAAACCGAGGAATGCCATTGTGGGATGCACGGGCCCACCAGTTGTGCAATACTATGAACGATGTCAACAATATCTGCCTGGAGTAGCGAACGCTGCGTCCAGGGGTTGCAGTTGAACGCACAGGACTGGCTGTGTTGGTGATGGGCACGGAAGGGCCAAGGACTGGGATTGCACGGAGTGAGCTCAGCGATGTAGGTCGGAAATATGCCAGGGCAGAGAGTGATAAAAGGAGTGCAATGAATATCACTGTTGAGATATGTCAGTATGATGAAGTACTAGAGTCACGCTCAAAGAAGGAAATCATGACCATGGGCGTAGACGCCTTGTTAATAGGGAACAGACGAAAGACAGATCAGGTATTAATTGACCCTATTGATTGCCAAAGGATTGGAGAAACGCAAACTGACCCATTATGACAATGACATCGATGATGGTATGACGATCCATAGATCCAAGCTGGTAACTGCGGGCGATGATATTCCCAGTCCTGGGTGCTGGGAGTGATTTGATAGGTTGTGTATCGAAAGGAGCCATTACTAGATGCACGGGAATGACGCAGGAGGTGGCTAGACGATGAAGAAAGGTTAAGATTCAAGGATTCGTCGTTGTAATTAGTTATAAGTAATCAAAGCGCCCGTCTGCCAGCGCTGAGTCAGGCTCGGTTGCCGGCACCTAAGGCACCTTTGGCCACATGGTTTTGCATAGCTACAGAGAGCCTGAGACTTCACTCAAAGGTAGTAACACGGAAATACTCTGATGAGTGACTTTCGCTGCTGCCGTCAGTTACATAAAAGCGGATTTCGCGCAGGGTCATGCGGCTCCTCAGGTGAGGCGTGCAGCAGCTAAGCGGGATCCGTGATAATCAGCCATGAGAAGAAACTGCGCACCTTTAAATTGCTGTGGCTAAGTACTGGTCAAATGAGGTAGAGTTTCATTTCATGTAGGTCGACTGCGCTTTCTGTCTTGAGATGAACACGAGGTGGCGTTTTTTGGTGGATAAATGCACTACCACGTGAAGTGGAGTGGGGAATTGTACCGAGGGGCCCCGCACCGCACCGCAATATTTATTTACTTCTGGAAGTGAGCTCTGGTGAGCTGTGGTAAGCAAAGTTGGTTCAAGACTTCTGTCGTTGCACCCTCCTAGCTATTGCCGCGGTTTGTGCCGCGGCAACCAGAACAGGACATCTGTGGCAGTGTTAATTACGGACTTTGTGTGGGAACACGTTGTATTTGGCTGTCGAGGAGCCTCAGACTCGCCGAGCCTTGCTGATTTGTATCAGACCATACAGTACTTGTACATGGTCTCCGCTATTGCTCTGCTGTGCCTTCCTCTAACAGGCCTTGTCGGTATCTTCACCTTTACTGCTTACACCAATAAACTTGCCAGACGCTCGGCACGGGCTCGCTATACCATCATCAAGAATCTCGGCATCCCAACCACATCAAACCCCCAGTTTATCGGTTTCTTTCATCCCTACTGGTAGGTTCTTCCCACCAAGGATTGATATGCTTGACGCATGAGATTTGTGTAGCAATGCAGGTGGGGGAGGCGAACGTGTCCTCTGGACTGCTATAGCAGCCACCCAACGTGCACATCCTAATTACGTCTCATTAGTATATACTGGAGACGTCGACGTGACCAAAGAACAAATAATAGATCAAGTCGAAGCACGCTTTGATATATCTCTTGACCCCAAATCTTTGCATTTTGTCTTCCTGAAGAGGAGACGCCTAGTGGAGGATGCCACCTGGCCTCGTTTTACACTTCTTGGGCAGAGTCTTGGGTCCATGTTCCTCGCCTGGGAAGCTTTAGCTCAAGTCATCCCAGATTTATATATCGGTGGGCCTACTTGTTTTTGATGCTGCGGGGCTATCAGTGTTCATACCGTCTAGACAGCATGGGTTACGCTTTTACATTCCATGTAGTTGCATGGATTACTAAGGGCTCCATACCCATGGGTGCATACGTACATTATCCGACAATCAGTACGGACATGCTGGCCCGTGTGAAGGCGAGAAAGGTGGGTCATACCAACCGTGGAGATGTCGCAGGTTCGTTGGTATTGAGTCGCGGGAAGTTATGGTGAGTACAAGTGATCCACCTTTTGTATTCTTTCTCCGTTCAAGATTTTGTCTACTGCGGTTCTTTTGTGACTTTGGTATTGTGATGGCACTCATCGAAACATTTTCTCGTAGGTATTACCGTTTCCTAATGTATCACTACTCCCTGGCACTCTCCCGCCCTTCCTTCATTATGGCTAACTCAAGCTGGACAAAGAATCATGTCGATGCAATACTCTCGCACTCTGACCCCGTCATGAACGTCATGCACTTTCTTAACCCCCTTTTTGCCCTTCGTCTCTTTGCGACTACGTTCAAGAGATCGAAGGGACTCAACATCAAGTCAACAAGCAAGAAACGAGAAGCCAAGATTGTCTACCCACCATGCGATACCCGCGAGATGGCACAATTCTCATTGGACAAGAGAGAAAGAATTATACTGAGTATCGCACAATTCAGGTATATTTCGATTTTACCTTTCGTTCGTTGCTGGAGCTCAAGTGTCGCTTATAAAGGCCAGAAAAGGATCACCCCGCTCAACTCCGCGCCTTTGCACAACTGTTGGCCGACCACCCATCTTATACTTCTGGCTCCTCTTCTGTGAAACTTTTCCTACTGGGTGGCGCACGTAACGCGGACGACCACGCGCGCGTGCAGTCTCTTAGAGATCTCGCAGAGGAACTTAATATAACCCCTCACGTCCAGTTCATCGTCAACGCAAGCTATCCCGAGATGCTCGGCTGGCTCGCAATGGCAAGCATCGGACTCAGCACGATGGTGGACGAACATTTTGGAATCAACGTCGTTGAATTCATGGTGCAGATTCCTTGTTTCACCTGTTTTGTTCTGTAGCAACTTACCTCGGATGAATCTAGGCTGCAGGTGTGATTCCTGTGACGCACGCTTCTGGCGGTCCACTTCATGATATTGTCGTACCCCTGGACGGTGAAGCAACGGGATTCCATGCGCGTGATCCACAGAGTTTCGCGAACGCCATGCACACGGTGTTGAGCATGAATAAATCAGAGGAGCAAGCGATGAGGACGCGCGCACGTACGTGGGCTGTAAGCGCATTCGCCGAGGAGCGCTTTGTGGAGGGTTGGGAAACTGCTTGGAGAGGGTGGGTACAATGAGTTTATACTTATCATGAATTTGTCTACAAACTTATCAGTAAATGATTATCACCACTCCGTATCATCTTAAACTTGCAATTCGATTTATTGGGGCCAGCTCGTTGGCACCGACGAACTCTCGTGGAGGTAGTGAATACTTATGCATCGTGAAATCGTTTCCCTCCCGCCGGACGTTGGCGTTACAAGTCCTAATTGTGCAGCTATGCCGCGATGCGGATAATCATAGTGGTGGATTATCATTACCAGGATACTCATCCGTAGTGTTACCCCAGACTCTGTCCTTGAAGCTTGAAGCTCCCTTCGTTGCTAATTAGTTCTGCTATAGCGCCAATCCACTAAGCCTCATGACGATTCCGATGGTACTCATCAGGTAGTCACACGGAAGGTGTCGCATCGTATTGCTGCACCATCAATTTCGCATACTGCTACAAGAGCGCCCGATAAACATTAATGTTGATAAGATCCAGACCAGGCACGGCAGAAGTCATGATGCATGAGATCTAAAGTTAATTTGCATTTTGACAAACTTATGCCATTTGGAGTACATGGTTCATAATACAGTCTTCTAAGACAAATGAATGATTTGATGTGTTGATTTGCAATGCCGCCTGCTGCTCAATCATCTACGGGTTCGAGAAGTTCGTCCCGCTTCCCAATAAGGTCATTGATATCACTGTACCCGCAGAGACCCATCGTGATATGCATATCAGCCACTGTCTGCATCAAAATCTGTTCGACTCCTGGCTGTCCGGCAATGGCAAGACCGTACATGAATGGACGAGCAACTAGAATTCTTTGATAAAAATCTACCATTTGCAGAAAAATTAACACGTACTGAGGACACCCTGTGCACCCATTGCCATGGCCTTGATGACATCACTACCTGTGCGAATGCCAGAATCGAAGAGGACCGTCAGATCGCCTTTTGTCTGCGCTTTAAGGACCTTTGGCGAGCGCATGATCTTGGCTAATGCATCCAAGGAGCCAATGGCACCGTCGATTTGCCGTCCACCGTGGTTGGACACAATGATCCCGTGGATGCCCATATCAATAGCTTTCTCCGCATCCTGTTGCGAGTGTTGTTAGATGTCGTAAGTGAACTAAAAGACATGCACTTACGGATACCCGCTGAATTCCCTTCAGAATGATAGGTCCATCCCAGTGATCCTTGATAAATTGTAGATCCTCCCAGGACCTGAAAGAGCCCGAGTTGGTTTCTCCGAGCCATTCCTTGCCCAATTTCATTGCCTTCTTGGCATTTACATCACCCGCATTCAACGCCGCGTCTCTGATCTTCTCTGGCTCGAAAGGGAACTTGGTGGTCTCATGCACAGCTTCGTACCCGAAGCGCTTCATGAACACAGGGTCAGACAAGCCGACCTGGATGCCGACGCCATACAAGAAGGGTATGTAGGCAGTGTCAAGATCGTGTGGACGCCAACCCAAGAGCATGGTGTCGAGCGTGATCACGAGCGCAGAAAAACCTGCAGCCTTCGCACGAT
The DNA here is from genome assembly GCA_003313855.1 of Suillus sp. MG131. Taxonomy (NCBI): domain Eukaryota; kingdom Fungi; phylum Basidiomycota; class Agaricomycetes; order Boletales; family Suillaceae; genus Suillus; species Suillus sp. MG131. The sequence continues at coordinate 2,328 of QLOO01003200.1, read as the reverse complement.
TGAGAAGGGATATTGTTACCTCCTCCGTGCGCGGCCTGAGGTGTTCGCAGCCGCGTTATGACAAGTGGAATGATGACACGAGATTAAACATACCAGTAGAGCTGATACCACCGCTGCCCATTTGGCCCGTTTGCCTTTGCGATATCCTCTATCGACCGGGATGACGCCGAGCTCATGATATAAGGGATCCCGCAGGCAGCGGCAGCCCTTGCAGTTGCGAGTTCTCCGTCCGCATGCAAGATACCCTGTACACCTACGGGCGATATGAAAAGAGGCGCGTTGAACTTCTGTCCAAGGATTGTTGTCTAACCAGACGCAGAAATACATTAGATAGGGGTATTACGCGCTCATAAATACTCACTTCGACATTTCGATCAGTACAGTCCTTGAGCATTGCAGGGACGATTTTCCACCGGTTGAGCGCACGCCTATTTGCGGCGTCTGTCGAGCACGTCCCCGCACTTCCAAATGTGTACATGTATGCGGCTAGCACCCTCGTTCAAATCAAGAATTGCGACTTGAGCAGATGATAACACTCACGAAGATGGTCTTTCATTACCTCCCGGGCTTTGTCCTCTATCTCTTTCACTGCGAAAGAACCTAGAACAGGCGGCTTTGCATTTGCATAGATATCACCAAAGTATTTCATCCATCGAGTCGATTGCGCGGGGGCGGCCGTCATGGTGGAAGGTGCGATAGAGTCTGGGAAGGATACGGAGGTCAGGGTAACTTATTTAAGGCAGCTTCAACAAGCAACATCTACCCGAAAAGCCGACGTGGCTAAGGAACGTGACTGGGATTGAAGGATTCAATTTTGTCCGGTATCAGAAGCTATCTGAAGCTATCAGACCACATGATTTCCACTTACGAGATATTTTCTTGTCGAATCATGTTTATATTTCCGGAGTTCCGTTCGCCGTGGGCACTGTCTGATTCGGAGAATGTTTGACTGGCTTCAGCAGGCTTCGCCACGGGATGTCCACGTAGTTGTAGCAACTACCTTCCGCCGCAGGATCTGTTCACCTAGATAGGACATCACTTCGACATCCACTAAGTTGTCGAATAGAGTCACTGACTTCTAAGCCGGGGTAGCTCAGCTGGGAGAGCAACAGACTGAAGTGTGATGTTTTCTGGAGGTCCCGTGTTCAATCCACGGTCCTGGCATATATTTTTACTTTTCTTTAGTGACAAGCACGATGATGCACTGTCAGCCTGACTACAGGGGGACGACGAAAGCTAACCTTTATATGAGCCAAAGCTTGGAGCTTGGATTTTTGATTAAGCACACGAAGAGGATTAATTTTACCCTTCCTAATTCCTCGGTGAACAGCATTTCGATACATTGAAGGTGAGCACATAGTTCTAAAACGAGCCCATAAACTAGCGTCAACGACTAACCACTATATGTAGGGACAAGCTATATGGAAGTCAGTACTCGTATCAATGCCTGTGCATCTGAATGGTGTTTGGCTCTATTGAATTTTAAAGCTCTTGTCAAATATTGACAAACATCACAACATGATTATCGACCACGCTGCTGCCAGTCATCACGTTCTCCTTCTCAATTCTTAAAAAGTTGTGGGCACGAGTGCCTGCTTTTGACTCCACAATACATAATCAAGCTTCCGTTCCTTTTCAATGTCATCTTCCCTGAGCACGAGACGCTTAATAATCCTAGATGGTGTGTTTTACTGCTACTTTCGTTCACAAATACTGCTTATCATGATGCTGATACGATTGCAGTTGCTCTTTTTCTAGCTTCACAGGTAATTATTCATTTTATCAACCATTTTGCTCCAGCGAGCTGAGGATCTGCTCTAGGCAGCGGTTTACTGTGCTATTCGTGTACGCTCCGTCATAGAAATTTCCGGAAGTACAGTTAATATTCCTGCAGTGGTACTTCAAGCGCAGTGACGACCGGACGACAAAGAGCGCTGAAGCAGTCAAGAAGCTTATTGGACAAAAGAACCTCAAGCTGGATGAGTATGAGAGTGCGCTTGACCTCCTCGGCTATGCACCGCTTCATGCTGACGTCTGGGACATCTTGCAGGAGCGATATCAAAGGAAGTTGTTCACCCAGACGAAATTACCGTTCGATTCCAGGGTTAGTTCGTTGTCTTCTGCAAATGAATCTCAATGCCAACCAACATGTCTTAGACATCGGGGGCCTTGAGTCAATCGTATCGTCTCTCCGTGAAACCATAATTTATCCTTTAATCCACCCCGCTCTTTTCACCTCGGCGTCTCCCCTTCTTGGGGCCCCCAAAGGTGTTTTGCTCTACGGACCTCCGGGATGCGGGAAGACTATGCTCGCGCGTGCGCTGGCCA
>QLOO01003198.1:0-14474 GCA_003313855.1 Suillus sp. MG131 | reverse complement strand
AGAGGCTAAGCCATGGCGCGTCAGACAGGCTATCATAGAATATATCCCCCTTCTCAACTCTACTTCGTCAACGACATGAAAACACGCGTCTCGTCACTCTTGTGCCGCCCCCTCCGAGTCAATATGACCACGGCTCTGCTGTTGCGAGTACAGGTGATGGGGTCATCATCTGCGTGATCTGCGGCGACTTTTCAGCAAGCACTTCAGATCTAGGATGAGCTTGAGCGGAGTGCTTAGACGACGAGTTTGGTGAGCGCAACTTCTGCGCATTAGGTGAGTCTCCATAGTGCTTATTGCAATGCTCAGACCTAACTCCATCATTGAGTTTGCAGAGGCTAAGTCATGGCGCGTCAGACAGGCTATCATAGAATATATCCCCCTTCTCAACTCTATTTCGACAACGATATGAAAACACGTGTCTCGTCACTCTCGTGCTGTCCCCTCCGAGTCAGGATGACTATGGCTCTGCTGTTGCGGGTACAGGTGATGAGGTCATCATTTGAGGTGACGAAATCTGCATCTGCGTGGTCTGCGGTCATTAGTTTCAGCAAGCGCTGACGGGTGACTTGGACTTGGACTTAGTAGTAGTACTGGTAGTACTACGTGTACCCCACTTATTGCGCTTACAAAACTTTTTCTGCTTTTTGAGCTTTTTTGAATGGTGCCAACTTGTGAACTCTGAATTTGCTTTCCAGAAAGTGCATTAAGTCGGAAAAGTAACACTCCGAGAGAATTTAAGAGACAAAAAGTGAGATAAGTAAGCGGTGGTTTTCCTGATGTAGTGCTCAGCACTCTTTGCATATACAGTGAGTTCTCTCATAAGCCATATAAATGACACGAGGGGTATACTGATATAACAGCCACCGACCATAGATACCTCGGATGCTGAACGTCCTGAAGATGGAGAAAAGTCGATGGAACAGCATCATACCACTGATCTTCTCTATCTGGAATGTTCTATGAGAACGAGATCTCGTACGCGAATGCACATGAGTTAGAACAACACAGTCCGAACAGCAATTGTTTTACTGACCGAAATATGATACGAGAACATCATGTTCGATGGATTTGATATTCTGGTGGAGAGCGCTATATATTGGGTGATAGCTACGAGTCGGGACGTCAGGGTCATCTGCCATGTAGACTGTGGGACAACAGATAGGGGGGTTCTGTAGGAAGCTCTGACATAAACAGATGAAGAGTGTGGAGAGGACATCGCTAATGGCAAAAAGGGATCTTGCTTTCAAGTTCGCGGCAAGTTGACAGAGGTTTCAACACGTATTGGGTAAAGGCTGGCAGCCGACCAGCACCAACCACTCGATTGATCGGTTTACCCGTATACGGCTGATTGGGGGGATGTATCAAGAAAGCAAAGTTCCTTTCTGGTGAGCGGCAGTAGGAGGGTCGACACTTAACGAAACTGAATAGTACTCTGGCCATCAATTCGTCAGAAATAAGATCGATTACAGGTAGTTCATATTTTTTCACGAGGCCATGTCACACGCACATCAATCTCATTCTGTACGCAATCAATTATGACTCTTCCTCATAGTCCCTAGGACCTGAGAAGTTCTTCTAAGAATCTTGATTTTGGGATTTGTAAAGCGGAGTCCGACGCCGCGGCCACACCATGTTCCAAAGGAAGGAGACTGTCAAATTCACGACTCAGTCGCAGTTCTGCGAATGGACACCGCTGGGATATAAGATGATCAACACATTCGATAGATTTGAAAAGTCATTGGCTAAGCGGTGCTTTAAGTAATACATACACGTCAAATTCCTCGCTCACTACTAATCCTTCGCAGGATACCCTGCTTGGCTCCAGGGTCTCGTGCCCTCGATCATATACTCTTCAGTTAATCTCGCGGCACAAAGGAAGAGCGATCCATCCAGTGCTTCTGCGCCGTCCAGTCCCGTATCCTTGAAGTAGCCTTTAGGCCGTATGCCATAAAGTGAAGAAAAATGCGCAAAGGCACGCTGAATTTTTGGCATATGTTCGTTTGGGTGTGTCATAACAGACTGAACGACGTCGAGGAATGGGTTTGCAACCTTGATATCTGACGAAAGATGTGAGGTGGCGCTGAGGAAGCCTCGAATGTCTAGTCTAGGGAAGCCGCGTATGATCCACCAACCAAGAGTCGATGCAAAGTATCCGCGAAGTAAAAGAACTTGTGAGTCTTGTGGCAGGTAAGGCAATAGGGATGGAAGGAAGAGACTTGACGTGACAAGATGCATGCTGGACCGCCTCAAAATCATTTTTGTTCTGCAGATACAGATAAGCCCACTTACAAGAAGAAGTCTGCTGTGAAGCTTCTGTCTTTGTTCCATCCGCCAATGCTGTAGAGGACAGTGCTCGTCCAAACACACTCTTCTATCTTGCGTTCGATTTCACCGGGCTGTGATAGGCCGATTGTCCATTGTTCAGCGTAGCGCCATAAAGTGTCACCGTGCTCGGACATCAGGCCATCAAAATCTTTGAAATATTTCTTGACTTCCTTTGGCGTAAATGTTGAATCCTGCATGATCTTGGCAAGAATGGAGAATGCATGATGGTTTGGCGGTTGTTCGAGCTTATAGGGTGCAGTAGATGTCTTTGTATTAAGGACAAGCGATGCAAGCCAAGTCGTTGCCTCCTCCACTGCAGTCGTGCCACTTGGCTCGAAAAGATACGAAGGCAAGAACTCATACTCGTGCACGCTGGCTAGTGCAAGACCTTGAAATGTCTGTCGGAGACCTGTTCACGATGATATGCCACGTTGCTCACCTTCGACAACCATGCCTGGAATGCCCAATTCCGCACCGTATCCTACATGGATGAAGGCGTGGAACAAAGCTCCAAGGAAGCGCGCCAGCATTACCGGCTGGGCAGACGCGTCTCGTCCCTCTATAAAGTTGTAACTCTTAGAGAAGATGTATTCCTCTAGTGTGGCACTGAGGCCTCTTTCCTCGATAACCTTGCTGAAGAAGGATATATACGCGGCGTAAAAGCTGACAAGAAACTGATTGAGCAATGCATTTGACGCATCAATTTCAAGCTCACTTGTCGTCGCCTAGATGTTCGATGAAATTCTCTTCTGTGACAGCTTCGGGAGGCTCAATGGCTGGGCGCTGGTAGGTGCCGTCTTGCTTGTAAAATTGTTCGATCAGCGATCCACTCGCGCCCGTGACATAGAGTGCTAGCGCGCGATGAGTGATATGGCTTCATCAACGCTCGAATCAGCAACTCGAGACAAAACTTAATTAAGATGTATACACACTTATGGAACCGCTTATAGTTGAAGAAGATGTGGTACTTCACATGGTTGTCCTTCAAGACATGTGTCAAAGCTGCAGCTGCCTCTGGGGAAGCACCAGGATATCGCGAAGGGGAAAGCACGTTCGGCGGGGAAGATGGGAAAGGGAACAGGGCATCGAGTTTGCTGCCGGGTAAAGTCTGTTGAACTGCAGCCATCTTTGAGCAGGGAGAAAAGGGCTCTGTGGTGGATACATCGTCGCGAACATGTATTTATGTCCTTGTCCTATAGTTACCGAGTACTGAGCGCTGAGATCTGAGATGTGATGCTCGTGCATTTTGGAATTTAGTACCGGATCCTGTATTAGGCACTCAGGTCTTCTCAATGCATGTAGTGCCCTGATATACACGTCAGCCAAAGTGTGCCGGCACTGTGGGTCTGATAAACATTTGTCTGATCTTGCATTGCGCAGCATTTGTATGTGATTCAATCAGCAAGTGACATAATTGCATGGCGCAGTGCTCCCTGGAGCAGAAGTCGAGCGGACGCGTTTCTTCAAAATTTAACAGCCCCTCCATCACCAGTATGGATCGTGGTGTTTTGCGGGTAACGTCCTAGATCAAGCCTTCAACTTCCAAGTGTACTATGAGCATATAGCGCACCGTTTCCATTCTTCCTTGACACGCGGCGCCAGAGAGGTTTAGATCTCCGTCGGCCCCAACCAGGTGAAAATTACAAATGAGGAAATATTTAGTAGGTGGAGACAAGCTCCGAAGGCAACATTGATATGAAATCTGTGGGAGACAAACGTTGAGACTAGTACAAAGGCAAAGTATTACGTGTACAGTCCTTGGAGCATCCATGCCGATTTCAATCACGATGTATGGTTGATTGCGGGAAGCTCACAAGAACGCATACCCAAATTCAACATTACACTTTCATTGAATCTCATCAGCAGAACGCAAGAAACAAGGCTATGATCCCCTTAAAAGATCATCAAAAATGGCTACATATTTCCTGGTGGTGGCCAGGTTGAAGTTGTGTGATGACATAAACTCCAGCTGAGCGCTCGTCTGACTCAGTCACGGTTACTAACTCACTACACCGTAACACTATTATGCACAGTTCTGAAGTCATCCACAGTGTCTGAGGACTGATTCATCTTGATTTAGCAAGAAAGCTATCTAGTGAGCAATGCCATACGTGCGTCTATTGATAATAAGAGCCTAAAGGAAGACAGGACCGCTGACTTACGTTTTGCCCTTGCCAAATAACGCATTCAAATTCCAATACTGTAGTTCACGATCTGTCGTGATCAAGACACCGAGTTCTAACCATGTCCTCCTCGGCCAGTGAACAGCAACAGACGCCAGCAGTTACTCCCCTTCAGACAATGCGCGGCCATACCCAATTTATTCGAGGTGTTGAGCACCTGCCTGGGAGGCGGCACATCATCACATGTTCGCTAGATGGTTCGCTCCGATTATGGGACTTGAAGAGTAACACACAGATTGGCGACGACTGGAGAGATGAGGGGGATGAGGCAGGCGTGTACACCATAGCATTGTCTCGGAATGGCAACACAGTTGCAAGCGGGAGTGCTGATGGGACAGTGAGGTTGTGGGCCGTCAAGACAAGGAAAATCATTGCAAAATGGACGGGGCACACTGATTGGGTGATGTCGCTATGCTGGAGTGCAGATGATGAACGAGTGATGAGCGGATCCTGCGATGGGGCGGTAAGAGTATGGGATGTCAAGAGTGGCAAAACTGTCCTTGGCCCAATTAAGACCGACGCGCATCATGTGTATGCGGTGATGTACTCGCCCGATGGATCAAAAATTGCGACAGGCGGTCGTGACAACGGAATCAAAATTTGGGATGGCAAAACGTGCGAGCTACTTGCCACACTCAAACACAATCATCCAGTTTGGACCTTGGCATGGACATCAGATGGAAAGAAAATTATCTCCGGGTCATTTGGCCCAATCAGAATATTTGACACTACTACTTGGGAGGAGGTCGCCATTCTAGAGGGTCACACACGACAAGTCCGCGCCATTTCCTTGTCTCCAAATGAACGCCTTCTTGCAAGCGCATCGCGGGATTCCACAGTGTATCTGTGGAATCTCGACACGAACCTTCCAGTTGGACCATCTCTGCAGCATAAGAGTGTTGTAGAATGTGCAGCCTTTTCCGCTGATGGAAGGGTGCTAGTCACTGGTTGCTATGACCAAAATGTGTACGTATCAGGATAGTCATGCCATCCTCAAAGAAACTGGCCTTGAAGGCCTACTACCCATTTCTGATGTGAGTGCATGTCTTGTCACTTTTCAGTAAACTACACTAACAATTTCTCGCCGGAAGTCATTAATGAATGTACGTGTCTTATTTCTTCATCTTTTCAATCAGTTTAATATCAGTATCCTGTGTAGAGTGAGGCAACGCGACGTCCAGCCCAGATCAAGAACACCCGTCGACTACCGCCAACCTTTTTCGATGACGTACAGGGCAACATTCATGTGCGTCGTCGGCATTTTGAGTCAGTTCCTGTTCTGACATCTGTATTGCCAGTCCTCCAGAGTTCAGGGTACCAATCCTGAAAATCACCAGCACAGTTCAAATCCAATTGTCCTCCTCGACCGCCTTTCGTCGCTTTTTCGTCGCTCTCGCCCCGGCACCAATGAAGCAACCGAGCTCCAGCGACGCCCGAGGCGAACTATATTTTCTCCTCATGGTCCTCGTGTTGTTACAGTGGCTGCAGTACAGGACAGAAAGGTATGGCTTTCTTCACATGTGTGTCCAGTCACCATGACTCATAATTTTTCTGCAGCCATTAGCTGTTGCTCCGCGACCGGAACGAGAACGTTCACACACTCAGTCTGCTGGTACTACTACACTAGGTACAACACCTGTGCAGTCACAGCCTATCCCATGGTGGGCCCATGTCGTACTTTTTCTCTGCTGGGCATCTCCTCCACCTGTGAAACAAACGCAACAGCAACAGCAAGGCCAATCACAAGGCCAAGCCCAGGCGTCATCAGTCCAAACTCAGCCTGCCGCTGCCTCGATGCCCATGACACCTCCTGCTCCTGCTACGAGTACTGCCATGCCAAGTACCGTAACCGCACAGCCACGTCCTCTTCCATTGCGAGCTCGTATCGTACTTTTTCTCTGTTGTGTATCTCCCTCCCATCATTAACACTGCAGCATGTGGACTACCATTCCCGCGGCGTTCTGCGATATGATCTGCTCTGTGCACGAGTGGCGTCGCGATGCGTCCATGCAAGAGGAGCAGCATGATACTATAACCATCAACCATTCCCATACATACATAGTAGTACTACATACATGACTTGGATGTCTGAATCGTTTTGATCCCGCGTAACTAATACGCCTGACTCTCCTATAAATAAGCACCACAAATGAAACTTAGAGTCAAGCAAAACCAAATTCTCCTGCTCCATGCAAAGCACCAGACAACCGTCAATTTTATCGAACATCTTCCGAGGTCATGCAGGTTGCTGCATCGGAGTCGGCTACGAGCTTAGCATGATATTCTTGGACACCAAGGATCAGGCGTGGACCCAACACAACATCTACACGACCAGTAAAATTTGAGAAAACCCATGGTGAATTTGGGAAGATTGGTCCTATAAAAATGATAAACCGTGGCCGCATATCGCATACAAAGGTCAGTAAAACTGGCATACCGACAAGTCCGTTGGTAAAAAGTAATTGAACGAGGTCGCAACAAGAAACAACAAGAAAGCTAGTATGTGCTTCATTCGGGAAAAGAGAACCATATACAACAGAGCTCACCTCGCAAATTAAAACACATGAGTTCTCATCAACACTGTGAAACAGTCCCCGATAATCCCTCCTGCCGAATGTCGTCGTAGTTCACGAAAATGTTGAACAGCAAGACATAGTGTGAGGACCTCCCACGCAGTGCCGACTGCCGAGTAGCCAAGTAAGGAAATATAGATGTAGGATATCTGGCACAAGCTTAATTGCGCGCTGATGGGTGCCGGAGAGGATGAGTTCCTCTGGTACACACCAATGAGCCCCATGCACATTTTTCATGCACAGTTAAGCGTACCTCCTGAAGCATGCAGCGTTACCATTACGGCGATAACTCCGTCAAAAATGTTGACAGCCAGGAAAGTGACAATGAGAAATATCAGCATTATTCTGGATCCCTGATACATGGCATGTAACCGAGCGATGATGATGAATTGCAAGATGTTTCAGTCAAGTCAATATCACTGAGGCCTTGCTGATATCGACTCAAATATCGGATACGTCAAAGTTCACGTACCTGTGGACGAGGTCGACCTTGGTAGGTTTTCCTCTCGCGGATGATGCATCGAATGGCATGAAGATGATGTGGTTGTGACTCGTTGATGATTGTTCACCAACAAAAGCGCAATCACGTCACTTGTAGCCTGGTGTGAGGTTGTTGATCATCAAACGCCTGTGGTCAGGAAAAGATGAGCAACTCAGCTGATTAGGACATAGCAGATGATCTGGATGATGTTGGACTCCACATACCCCATGATTATTGTCCTTAACGATCCAGATCACCAAGGGCAAAGTACATAGTGAACAGGCTAGTCTGTATCACTGCTTGACTAGATCGTTGTCTGGAGGTGATTGATGTGAAGGCTCAAGACTTCGAGAGCGAGAGTGGCGGTTGATCAATAGTATGTGAATGGAGACAGCCCAGATGGAGCAATGAGGTGAGAGGGGAACATGCATGAGATGGAGGATTGCCTGCGTGTTGGCTTCGAGGTTAGAATCCTTCCAAGGAGCGTGTCGGACTGTACTGGCGAGTCAAGATTACGGTAGCCCGGGTATTCCCGGATTGGGTCTATGTCTTGGACGAGAACTTGAAGGTCTCAAGATCATTGGTATCCTAGTCCATCCAGCAGCTGCCCCAGGTTGATTCATCGATCTGTGAATTAAGACAGATCAGATTGTCCTAGCATTTTCTCATTTGGAGGCACCTCCATCTTGGCCAATCTTGTCAGCTCACCCCTGGTTCTCACCTGGTCGTGCCGCGTTCAACGGGTCGTCGACTTGCTGCAAATTCATTGATCACTGTTCGCGTATCCAAGTTCTTCGAGATTTTCTCAACCACTAGGGCACCAAGTATTGAAGTCACTTCTTCCATATCTGATCCGTTTTCAACCCGCTCCATAATTACTGTTTTGTTCCACTGCTGAAGTGAAGCCTTCGGGCATACCACACCAACACCAGAAACATATAACATAGTAGATGTATACTAGCTATATCACCCTAGCATAAGTACATACAACCTAAATTGCGTTATGATGAAACCTATGCTCCTCACATCCAGTCGTCGTCGTCTGAATCCTCCTCCCAAGATTCCTCATCCGCCTCGTAGTCGTCATCGTGATTGTCGTAGTCGACCAAGTTTTGAAGCACCTTTAGTTGATACCATGCATCTTCCAATGCTGATGCCATAATGATATCGATATCGAAATTCCCAAAGTCGTGATACCAGTTGAAATCCGATAGAGCTGGAAATACTTTAGCTAAGATATATGGCATGCGTGCCACTTCCGACACCTGGGAGTGCCCAAGATGCAGCTTGCGAAGGGCTATTTGCGTGGGCCAAAGCTTCTCCGTCCCGTCCTGTGCTCGAGGAATTGTCGTCGATTGTGTAGCATCGATCGTCAGATGTAAGGTCTGCAGCGATCTGCATCTTGACGCCAGTGAGACCATCGCAGTGAAAGTGACGTTATAACTGGCACGTCTCTTTGATGCGAACTTCAACTCCTGAACACCCGGCCAGGCAAATGAGATATCGTTGATGAACCTATCGTCAAGGTTGTAATTTCCGATACCGACGAACACAACAGACAGCAGCCCGCTGAACTTGAGCAAGGGCCGAAAGATCTCAGAGGCGAGTGGGATAACGAGCTCATGATCGTCCAAATGTGTTGCGTCCAACATATAGATCTGTTTCAAGGATCCAAAATTTTGGCACGATGTGGATAAGGATTCCATGAACACAGTGATTTCGATCGGGGAAGCAGGTTCGGAGTACTCGATACTGATGTATGATAGTTGTCGGGTGGTGAGTTGACGAAGAAAGTGCGTGCACTGTGGCAATAAATCGCCAAGGAGACGGAGCTCATCGAGACTGCTCAATTCAAGTGCCATAGCGCCGCAATCATAGGAGGTTCCGCGTAGACTAAGTACGAGGGTTCGAAGACACCGAGCTTGCTGGATATTGGTGATCGTCTGTCTCGCCAGGCACACATCGACTCCGTGAATGGCCAGTATAATTAGCTTTGGCAGCTTTCCGAAACTCGAAGGAACTGTAAAGGCCGTGGCACCATGGTCCGCTGATATTGAAAGTTGGCGCAGACCGTGCGCTTCTGCGGGAAGAGCACCAAGGAATTGCTCTACTTCATGCGTCGGGACGCCTCCAGGTACATCAAACCAGAGCGTTTCCAATCCGGGTGACATGAACTGCCGAACTAGCGAAAGTTTCGAACTAGACTCTGGCAGCCTAGATACGGCCTCGAAATCCAATGTGCAAAGATTTGGGAAGAGTGTGGCGGGAGGGAACTGCTCGAAAAGCCTCTGTAGGGCATGGCCATTGACACGCAGCTTTGGGGAAGGCGTGTCGCAAATGTCATCCTTAAGAAGCCGGCGCACTCTTGATGCGTTCATTCTGAGGCGCTCCCACTCATTGGGAGTCGGCTCTCTGGAAAGATTCTGCAAGTCAGAGCACGGTGAACATTTTACATCGAGACTCAAATGGTTTACTTCACTCACGATAGTCTGATTCGCGACCTCCCAGGTGTCTTGTGGTAGACACATGATGAGGGGTGCCAAACTCGACTGTTCGGACCAGAGGATATTCAGGGCGGGACCTGCTAACCGGGAGCAGGTCATCGCCACATTCACCAAGTCGATCGCGGAGAACTCGAGGTGTTCTAACACGGAATAAATGATATCGTCAGAATCAAAAGCGCGATGCATGATTAGAAGTTGTTGATGGTGCTCAAGCTCAATACCTCTTATATAGTCAATCTTGACAGGCCACTGTGTCCGTGTGTCCGTGTGGTTGTGTCCACTGATGGAGGTCATGACACCATTGCTTCAATCGGCTGCTCCCTTGTGGACCTGGAAAGATACAAATTGTTCCGCTGCCACTGCAGCTATTGTCCACCATCTTATAAAGCGGCATTTTTTCGCTAGATGCAGTGTACTAACAGTACGGTGTTCCCTGCACCATCGCCGGAGTAATTAACGCATATAATTATCCACATCAAATCATCAAAGCCTTACCATTTATATGGAGTAGCTGTAGCAGGTGAGCGCTGTAGGATCCAGATTCTTAGCGCTTGTATAATATGAGCACGAGCTTCGGTGGGGCACAACTTACAGATCGAAACAGGCGTAGCCAAAAGCCTAATGGAAGAGAGATATTATTATCTTGTGCAGAACACATGCATCACGATGCCAGTGCGATTCTTCACCTGCCAGGAAAGTGATCAAAACTTCCGAATCGCCGCACCGTATCAGCGAACTAACAACAGTGGTTGAATACCAGTGTTATTGGTTTGCAGATTCGTATAAATTTTACGTGGGGGCATGTTGATATTGCAGCCACAGGTCGGGTGACTTCAGCGCCAAGGGATCCACAGACGGAGGAAAGTGAATGGAACAGTATCGTACCACTGGCCTTTCCCGTTTGGAGTGTTCTAAGAGAACAATATCTCGTGGAAAAATATGCAGATTCATCATGAGTTGGAACCGCACGATCAGCAGACCCTACAGCTTAGGAGAAGAGCAATTGTTGCACTGACCAAGATGTGATACGAACATCTCGCATTCAATCTCACAAGGTGAATATGACGAACAGCCTCTCGTCTATCCTATATTGGAATGTAATGTTGTATATTGCATGATATCGAATCGCGAATGTAGGCTGTGGAACAATAGGTAGGGGATGTTAGAAGGAAGGTCTGATGTGAACGGACAAACGAGCATGGCGAGGAAATCACTGATGTCGAAGCGGTTTGCTCGGACTTGCTTTTAAGGTCATGGAAAAATGATAAGGCTTCAACACGTGTTGCGGAAAAGCGGGCTGCTGACCTGCACAAACAAGTTGGCCGATATGCACACGGCTGATGAGGAGAATGTACCCAGAAACAAAGTTCCTTTCTGGGTGAGCGGCAGTAGGATGGTCGACTGTTTAGCCAGCACATCACGGCCATTCTAAATCATCGACTGCGATCGATTATGCAGCATGTCTCAAAAGAATACCAGGAGCGATGTCGCATGTCGATAAGCAGCATTCTACCAGCGCACTGGCGGGGTTATGAATTTCAATAAGTGTTCGAGGGTAGTACGGCCCGAAGCCCACCATCCATGGTGCGGCCATTAAGCACCCTCCATCGATATTCTATCTCGCATCAAGATTGCACACTAAGACCATTTGGATGATAATTCACCTATCAGCTTCTCAGTCAAATTGCTGGTTGGACGGTAAGGCTGAGACTCAAGAGTCAACTGTGATGACATAAGATTCACTGATCATGGGAACGCGAGTCCGCAATGCGATCTTGAACCACTAGCCTAGTAGCTACTAGCCAGTACTACTCAATGTCGCAATCAGAGCCCTCCTTCTTTGAACGCGAGCGCGACAGACTATCCTTAGACATCACAGCAGTGAGTACTACCTTGGCAACCCAACACATCTTTAAGCCGACGCGCCACCTACAGGGCTTCGAAGACCTTCTCTCATCCAACAACGTACTCAACCGGAAGCTCGAAGAAGTTATAGGCATGACTCGTGAATACGAAACTATCGCGTCCCTCTGGCAAAGCTTCCATGAATTGATGCGTGGACAACGAGACGAAGTGCTCGAAGATAGAACGACCGTGCCCGGCACGGGCACCCATATCGTGTCTACGAATTCCAAACGCTAGCGCCGAGTGGCTTGAGGAAAGTAAAATTGTTCGACAGGTACGCTACATGATTTATTTCATGAACTTTGCGAAGACTATCCAAGTACAGGTGAGAAGAACAAAAAAGTATGTATTATTGTGACAAGACAAAGACAGATGATGACAATGCTGCGTAGAGTCCGAATTATACATCTGCCCAAGAAGCGACCTGCGCAATTTGTTTAGTAGGAAGCAACAAAAAAAACAGGCACCGCACTCACCCATGAGAATCCGCTGAATTCTTGTTGATCCCTCGAGGACAGCTGCCCGTGGACGGGCGTTAATGTCGGTTGCTCCTTTGTAAACTCTTCATCGAAGTTACTGGTGTCCGCACTCCCGTTCTGCAAATGAAATCAACACAATTCCTTGGTACTTGAAGCATCGGACTCACTATAGTTGGGAAGTACGGCGGTGGGATGCGTTTGTTCAAGACATCGTCAAAGCTCACATCCTTGAAGAAGGGATGTCTCTTGATCTCCTCAGCGTCGGCTTTCCCAGATCCCAGACGTCGGGTGGGATCGCGGGTCAGTAGCTGCAAATCACCATCAGTAAAGTACAGAAAGCAGAGCATAGGCGCGTTCAACCTTTTGCAAGATGGAAACAGCATCTCTGGGCATGGTGATGGGATATAAAGGCTCATCCTCTAAGATGGCATCGAAGATTTCATCTTCGTCATCGCCACGGAAAGGCGATTGTCCAAGCAACATCTCATACGTCAAAACACCAAACGCCCACCAATCTACGGCGCGGCCATATCGTTGCTCCAGCAGAATCTACATCAAACGTCAGGTTGGTCCTTATAACAGGGAGATGCAACTAGTACCTCGGGAGCCATAAACTCGGGAGTACCGCAGAACGTGCTCGTAGTCGAGCCATACCACATATCCTCCTTGCACAGACCATAATCAGCAACCTTGACGTGTCCGTCAAGAGTGAGCAGGATGTTATCAAGCTTCAGATCACGGTAGATGATGCCGTTCGCGTGGAAATACTCCAAAGCAAGAAGAACCTCCGACGCGTAAAACTTGGCTTGGCGAAGCGAGAATTGTTTGCGTTGGATGTGCAACATGAGATCACCGCCACTAACGTACTCCATGACAAAGTACACGCGCGTCTCAGTCTGGAAACACGAGTGTAAGCCAAGTAGGAACGGGTGCCGTTCACGAGCAGCAGCCAAGAATACTCGTTTTTCTGAACGGGTACTACAAATTGTAGATAAGTATCTTGATCGCATCAAATGTATGAGACATACCTCTCGACCTCATCGTTATCAATGATAAACTCCTTCTTGAGCACCTTGATGGCATACAACCCGTTTGTCTTTTTCTCCTCTGCGAGCATGACTTTACCGAAGTTACCCTTACCTAGGACAGCCAAGAAGTTGAAGTCGTCGAGGCCAACTTTACGCTTGCGAGTTACGACTCGCTGCGTCGGAGGCATCGCCTGAGCGGGCGAGACTAAGTGAGGGTCCTGAGGTCGCGGTGCATACTGAGTTCCAGGAGGAGGCTGCATTGGCAAACCCGGGTGCGGTTGCGGGGTCTGTTTCTAGACCTTTGTGAGCGCACCTGCTAACATCACTAACACAGAAAAATACCTGGGGCACGGGGATCGAATACTCTTCCTGCTCATACGCCATAGGCGTCTGTGGCGGAGGCGGTGGAGGAGGTAGCAACTGTTCATTAGGATAAGCAGGAGGCACCGGGACCCGAGCACCTGGGGGAGGACGAGGAGGAACACTGGACGGCGGTTGCTGCTGATAATAACGAGAATCCACACCATCTTGCGTAGGCGTACGACGCCCAAACGCATCAACGATCATCCCAGGTACGGGAGCCACCTCTCCTCCTGTAAGCTGCATCCTATCCAGACTGTCGCTGAGCGGCACTTCCGCAGGTGGAGGCAATTGCGTTTGGGTCTGCTGGGTAGGAGCGGGGGCCATTGGTCGTGTTACCGCTGCTGCTGCTTTACCCCCGCGCGCGCGATTTATATCACGCCAATCACGGAGGAGCTGGTTTGCTGTCTCCATCGACATGCCGCAGAAATCAGGTACAAGGTGTGCACAGTTGGCATGGCAGGTGATGTCGCACTCTGAGCACTTGCGTGCATTCTTGCGACCAAGGGGAAGCATGTAACCGCAGTGGCAGCACCAGTTCGCACCGATGTTTGTGAGGGGCTCAAAGCGATGGGGGATGCGATGGTTGATCTTCTCTTCATCACCCTCCTGAAGAGGTTGGTGTGAGAGACGATG